>QEPC01000343.1:4268824-4282046 GCA_003113815.1 Sphenodon punctatus
GGGGTGGAGCCCTGCTCACCTGGAGGGGATGAGCGCTGCAATGGCTGCTGGGGGCTTCTGGGGGCGGGCGTGCACCTTTGGCTTGTGGCTGTGGGGTGGAGCCCTGCTCACCTGGAGGGGATGAGCGCTGCAATCTATGCTTACCATTTCTGGGACTACGCACTGTTCTGCTTGTAAAATAAATGAGTGCTGTATTGGAAACAACCTTGGTCAACATCGAGAATGTTCATGGGGTTTTAAGGTCATTCTGAAGGTGATTATCTAGAGAGCTGGAACATTAAAAACGGTGACGCTTCCAGGTTTTAGAATGTTCCTGTAAAACACCTTTTTCAAGGTTTTACAAAAACATTCTAAACGGAGAACATTATACAGCAGTCATTTTTACCATCTGCACAGGTAGAACGTTCTAATCCTTTAGACATCCGTGAACTCAATACTCTAACAGAATGTCACAACAGTAGTAGTTTTGCCACAGAAACCAGACTGATTATGACGAGGATGTCATACCGACCAATTGGGTAAGAACGATTTCAGAACGGTATAGCATGATCGTTTAAGAACAGCGAGAGAACCAAGGTGTCAGTGGTGCATTTGGCCCCAATCCTGTGAATGCCTGCTTTGGTGCAGCACCAGGGAATGAATAAATCCACTAAGTTCATTCCCATTAACAAGGGAGCAAGTAGCCGCATCACACAAATACACCAATGCAACCGGCGCTTGTTGGTAGCCATTTCAGGAGTCTCGCTCAATGGCTAAACACTGAATCTGGACCCTAAGAGAAGACCCTCCACGCCAACATGAAGCTACACTCAGTGTACAAGTAGAGAGAGAAATGCTGTGTGCTCTACTAGGTCTACAGGTAGGAGCTCTCCAGCCTCCAAAGTTTCTGAAATTCGCATTAAAAACCTCAAGTATATCCTCAAATAGGTGAGCCCATCCAGTTTTGCATAATTGTGTTCTATTCAGTAATCTACATGAAAAACGCAAGGTCAGATAGTAAGAGATGACAATCCCCACTCCCCGACATCTCAGTTTTCCTGAACAAGAATCCAAGCCGCTTTAGAAGCTTAGCTGTCTGCGCTGGTGATTCAAGAATGAGGGGTTTCTAATATTAAGTTTGTTTGGCTCATAGGTGGAGGGGCACATGGACGTCATGCCGATACCCCTCCTCCTGTGAGTTCTCGGACATTTGCAGGACACTGGAGATGATATACGTGCCAGTCTAGAAACACTGTCAATCTCATGGTGACTCAGAAGACCGGGGCCAGCAGGGGACAAAAGAACCTAAGTAGTAACATACTGGGTGAGATTCCCCAGCACCCTGTCTCCAACAGCGGCCAGTCTGGGTCACTTCGGATAAGTACCCAACAGGTCATAACGGGGTGATCCCTTCCCTGTTGTTCACTCCCAGATCCCGACACTAAGAGAATACATTCTCCTAACCTACTTGGCTAATAGTCACTAATGGTGAAATGGAAGTCGTGTGTGTTGTCTGCTCTGCAGCACGCAGTTCGGGTAAATAACCCTTTTATAAACTTAGCCGATGAGTGTTGTTGCAAGAACGATATTCTCAGTTTGGTGAGATGGTATAAAATAAAGCAGCAGACTGACATGTTATATGTATAACCTATTGAACTAGGAAGACTGCAAAAAGGACAATTTTGGAGCCAGTCACTCTTGAGAGTATGTCAAATTAACATGCAAACAGCGAGGATTTGCAACCAACACATGTTGAATACAGATACCAGTCTTCTCATAGCCATACCCTTCCATCCCTGCAATCACAAACAGCTCCATTGGCAACCTCGCCATTTCCAAGATGCCATTAAAAAGGGGCCTCTGGGTTTGTTTTGAGATGCTCCACGGGTTTTATGGAAATCTGTCACACACACCTCTTCCTTTTCCACCTTCATTCATCGAACATCGATCTCTTCTGTACTATTCCCCACAATGTCCTATCCCCATCAGTACAGGAGTTTGAGGCCATTGCTTCTGCCATCCAAAAAAACCCTTCAATAATAATAATACATTTTATAGCGCAATCCCTGCCTTTAAACAGTACTAGGAGAGCTTTACAATCGTAAACATATGAAAACAATATAAAACAATATAGAATCAATTTAAAACAATTTTAAAAGGGAATGTAAAGAGGGAGGACACCTAGAGAACGAATGAGATTTCGGGTGCTTTTTAAAAGGGAGGGTGGAGGAATTAAGACGGACACCCAGAGGGAGAGGGTTACATACTGGTGTTTTTAGACAAGCGCCTCCCTCCCTATTACCCACCCATCACCCAGTCATGCCTGCTGCAGGGATGCATAGGCACCCTACGCAGCCCTGCAACATGCATGATGGGTGGGTAATAGGTGGGGAGGCGCATGTCTAAAAACACCTTAAGTGGCTCGCCACAGTCAAGGCCCGATCGCCTTCCAACTTAAGACACCATGGCGGGATCTCTGAACTGCCGGTGGTTTCCGAACATTGATAATCATCAGTATGAGGCTTCAGGAACAGATCTTGAATATAGCCACAGCCTAGACCTCTCAAGGCCCTAAAAACCAGCAGCGCAATCTTAAACTCAATGCATCGCTCTACAGACATTCGACGTAGAGAACGTAGGGTTGGCGTAATAGGATCACAGCTACCCAAACCAGCAAGCTGCTATGCTGTGGCATTCCAAACAAGCTGCAAGCGACAAATAAGCACCATATCTTGTATCGATCAACCTTATTAACTCGTCAACAAAAATCTGACTAAAATAGTGTGCTTTCTTATTTTTGTAGCACATCCCACACTGTGAATCTTCGTAGCACCACACTAAGGCCACTTTCAGACATTCCCCCACCATCTGACACATATTCTGACTGCGGGGGAGAATGCGTGCCCAGAACATGCGCGGGGATTGGCCAGTCTGAAAGCCGCCCCCCGCGTGGCTTTGCTGGCAGACATGCACAAGGATGCTGATCAGGAAATCGAGCTCTGCATCCTTGCCGGCAAAGTCACGCAGGGGGAGGGGCGGCTTTCACACCGGCCGATCCCACCAAATATTCTGGCTGCACATACCACCACCCCTCCCGCAGCCAGAATATGCACGGGGGTGGGGTGGGGGTGGAATGTCTGAAAGTGGCCTAAGAGTCTACACCTCTTTGAAAGCAAAAAATAAAATGAACTCTTCTTAATGCAACATGAAACTCCACAAATTGTTTGGGGGTAAAATTTAGATGAAAGATGTTCTAAGAAAACAAAGCCATAATGTATGTTCTTAAGTATCACATACATTAAAAATATGTAATATATGGGGTATATTAACGTTTACATATAGACGGCAAAGAACAACAGTTAATGCAAAACTGAAGAGCATTTCCAATCTCTTTACTGGCCAAGAACTACTTTTCTTCCAACCATTTTTCCTTACTACAAAGCAAAGTACTTTCCACACTGCCATATTCTGCAACTTTTAGCAGTAGTTTCAACCACCATACAAGTCTTTCAAGCATCTGTCTTGTTTTTTTGCTCTGAAGCAGCTCCCTTCATTTTCAACCCAATGGTTTATTACTATATAACCCACGCCTCCAATGAGATTATGCTGCCAATTTGTGCCCTCTCTGAGCAGGGAGTTTCTTTCAAATTCAGGTTTTGGATCAAGAGTGTTGAATCTCAATTATATGAGTGAGTGACCCTTACAAGTAAGGAGAAATTTTAATTCATGCTGACGTACGTGGCCTTAACCGCCACTAAAAGCAAGCTGCCCTTCAATTACCCACTGTTCTGTCACTGTAGAGTTTCCGTCCCCAACATAGTCAGATGAAACTCTTCAGTGCAAAGAAACAGTAGTCAATCAAACCAAAACAGAGAAAACACAAAGGCTAATGCAGCTGCCAAGAGTGCATTTAAAAGAATCACTTGGAAGGCTGTGATAATGGTTTCACATTCTTTCTCTTGCTGGTGAAAGGTACTGGAATGACCCTACGCTAGGGCAGTAGCAAGCAGAGCTTCTGCTCCGAAGGACATCATCTTGGGATGCAGAACTTCCTGTAGGAGCAAGGTAGTTAAAGCTACCAAGGCCAATTCAATTTCTGATTCTTTTCTGGGGATCACCAAAAGGTTGGTCGGTGGGGCAAGTGCTTCATGGCGTGAAACAATTCTTTGCCAAAAAAGGATCTAAAACCTTTAATTTATATTTCATAGGCCACAAGACAGTCAGTACGTGGGAAAGATAGCTATCCACTAACTACCGGGTTTCATTTAACCCGTTAGTCAAGAGGTTGGTGGAGCGCAGTATCCTATCACATGGCCCCATGCATTGCCAATCCCTCATGAAGGAAAGTGTCTCCCAGCTCAGGACACCGTAGGATCTTAGCACTGGAAGGGACCTCAACGGTAGTTGAACCTTTACTTGGATCCCACCAGGGCTGGCCTTACTGTGGGGCGGTTCAGGGCGACCGCCCTGGGCCCTGCTCCTGGGGGGAGCCCGCACTCAGGAGTGAGGGAGAGGGAGTGAGGGAGAGGAGGGCCCTCTGCCTCTCTCTCACTCCCTGGCCAGTCCAAGACAGACAGTGGAGGAGACCAGGGAGTGACAGAGAGGCAGAGGCCCTGCCTCCCCCTCGCTCCCTGGCAACGTCTGGCAGCGACGGGCACGGCAGCAGTTTCAATCTGCTGCTGCGGCGCCCGGCCTGATCCAGGGAGCCGGACCAGCGTGGAGCCCAGGCCAGTAGCAGCGGATGGGCTAAGTGCCCCGAAAAACAGCTGGGCTCGGGGATGGGTGGAGGGGGAGCCCCGGGAGTACTGGCAGATCGAGCCAGGGAGCACCCCCTGAGCCGGGGAGTGCCCCAAGGCCCGCAAGCAACAATACTCCCGGCAGAATGGGGCCCCACATTTCTCCCCCACCCTGGGCCCCGCAATTGCTAAGGCCAGCCCTGGATCCCACACCACACCTGGAATACCTATCATCCATAGGCACAGTACTACCTCGGACTCCACAGACTTTAATGCAGTTTGTGAAAGCAACCACTTTGGTCTCCTCAAAAAAGAAGTCAAACTTGCATTCGTTTTGATACTGCCTCACAATGCTGACCCTGCACGGACCTCGTACAGAACTCACCCAGAATCCGCCTTGCTCTTATTACTTACAACAATGTATCTGAAGACATTTTAAAAAGTAATTCAAAAAATGAATTGTTTTAAAGAGAAACAATCAGTTTTGAATCTCAGTTGGCAAAAGACGGCAAGATAAATCTATTTGCTTCTAAAACCAGACATTGTCAAGTGAGCTGTAAACTTAGTTTGCATCCCAAGTAGAGCCTTTTTCCAAGGCTAGGAGCATTCTTTTGTCTTCTTTTATTGAGTGGTTTGTGCCAATTCACGTTTTATGTAATGCTTTTGGTGCTAAATCCATTTTAAAAAGACACTGATGGCAAATATATTCTTCCCTCCTAGGAACAGCCAAACCCACTGCAATTAGAAAACAATCAAAAGAGCCTGTAGGAAAATAAAAGTTCTACCAAAATGAAGCCTCTTCAGGGTTTTGCTAAATAACAGAGGGAAAGGGAAATCAGAGAAGGCTGATCTTACAAGTGAGATAACTTCCAATCCTGACACTTCTTGATTGCACTCATTACTTATTGTAAGTCCAGAGTCCAACGAGATCTCAGAACACTACTAAGAAATCCAAGTACGGCCAAGAGTACAATAGACAATAACTCCACAAAATAAGATGCCCCAAAGCCCTAAATTACTACAAGCTGGATGTAAAATCAACACAAGCAGGTATTTTACGCTAGCACGGTGACTTAAGCGTGAACTGAAGGTTTAGAGGAAAGCAATTCTTCTGGGTGCAGCTCTTAGAATGAATCACTTTCACTCGCGAATTAGAAATCCTAGCCCAATAACATTAAAGATCCCACTTCACTCCGTAAAAAGTGAGGTGATTATCTCAAGGGTCCTGGGCAAATTCCAGCTAAGATAATTACTCAGCCTACCTACATTCCTGCGGCAGGTTGATGGATAACGTGTTCTTCACTTCAGGTTCTACCCTGCACTCACTGCCTTCCATTCCAGAGACAGAGGCCGTTCAGTGCTGTGCAAAGTAATCCTTTATACGTCCTTTGCCTAGGCTTCCTGACAGGGGTGTTGAGAAATTTAATTAAAGCACTGGAAGACTTTCAGAAGGAAGTGCTATGTCAGTTCAAACTGCTGTTGTTACAAAAAGCCAAGAGGAAACTGCCAGGGAGCCAGACCTGCGGTACCAAAAGTGTGTTATGAGGATACTTTAGCATCACGTAAGGACATAAACCCTATCAAGTTCTTCAAAACAACAACAAAAAATGTGGTTTTGTATTGACTTGTTCTCTAATGAACACACAAGTTAGAAAAAGGGTCTGGACTTTACACTACAGGGGAAGATTGTATCGTGGAACTGAAAGAATCAACATCAACTCTGGTGCTCCAGAGTCTGCCTGGGCTTCCAACAGCTTTCTGTATACAATCCAAGGTGATGGTTTTGACCTATAAAGCCCTAAATGGCTCGGAGCCTGCGTATCTAAAAGACTTCCGCCTCTACGTTCTATCACAATTCCTAAGGTCAACTGGCGGCACCCCTCTTGCAAATTCCATCAGCGTGCAAAGTCCATAGAGCAAGAGCACAGAGGAAGTGCTCTCAGTGGTCATTCCACAGCTCTGGAATTCCATTCTCCTGGAAGTTTATCAAAGGCCGAGCCTGAATATTTTTCATAAGCAATGTAAGATTTATTTATTTTGCCAAGCATTTAGGCTGGCAAGGATAAGGTCCAATTAGTTGTTTTTAAGAAATCTTATACAGTTTAAGGGATTTTATGTATGTTTTACATGTCACACACCCTGAAACATAGGGAAGGCTGGGTTAGAAATCTAAATAAATAAATAACCTAAAAGCAGATCGTTTTCCCCCTTTGTGTGAGGTAAGGATGCAGCCCAGTCTCATCCATGTACCAATGAATCTTCTTTACAGATGAAAGAAGGGAGAACAGAAGGCTGATGCTTGGAGCTTTGGGAATGAAGGCACAGATTGGTTCACATCCCAAAAGACACAGCGGAGCATCTATAAGTAAAGACAACATGGAATGGTTCCCGATAACACAAAGAACAAGCAGAAACACAAACTCCAGATGCAGAGGTGGTACTGCGACTCCCAGAGATCATGAAGCGTGAAAAGGTCTAAGATATAGGCTGTTAACAAACATCACAATAGCCACCCACAAACAGGGGTTTATCAGGTCGTTTGTTCGATAGACACGTTCCCCTAACATTCCCCTCACCGTGTCCTCCTTGACATTGAGGACAACACTGTGCAGGCTAAGGTATAAACACGTGTTGGTCCCTGGGTCAACATGCATGCCTGCCGTCTTAATGGGGGTAGGGAGTCACAGCTGGGGAAGGCTCCTTCCCTGGCCCTAACCCCGCTTAGATCTCCGTTTCCAGCCAGGGGCATGGAGGCTCTGCGTGTTGCTGTAAGCCCAACTTGGCTGGAGCACTGGTATGAGAGGCAGGGGCACGATAGCCCCATTTTCAACTTGTGCGTGTCCACATGTTCATTTTTGGGGTGCTAGTACTCACCAACATGTGGGCAAGTGTCAAGGACACTCACAGCTTGAACACAGGGCTATCCTCCCATTTGTTTTCACCTGTTCCAAACCTGCAAGAAAAGGTGTCCCATGACTACGTCAGACCCGTTGGAAGGAAGTGAAGAGAAGTAACAATAACACATTCTACTCTGGTTCAGCATCAAGGGACGCACTCTTGCAAATATTTCAAAGCCTTCAAAACAATTAGATAGGTATGTTTATCGAAATCTAGACAGACCTCTTCCCTGGGTATTATGTTAGGATAATATTATACCATATAAACACAGGATAATATTACCATAATATTTTAGAAACGGGAAACGTTACAAAGATTTTCAAATAGGTTTATTACAGAAAGTCATTGGCTCCCCTCTGCCACCGCACCAAGCACTGTTCAGAAGCCACAAATTCTCAACACAAGTCACATTCACTTTCCAACTCCAGCAGCCAAGGTAAGGTAGAAAGGAGATGAAGATGTATAGTACCTGATTTTCAAAGGTGGTCAACACCTTCCAATCCTGCTGACTTCAGCGAGAACCAAGACTGCTTAGCTAATCATAAAATCAAGCTGCAAGTAACCAACCCTACGTGCAATGAGGCAGAGCTGTCCATTTTCGTCACCTGAGGTACTTTCCACCCCTTAGCTCTATTTGCTTTAAACTAATTTGTACTGACGAGTAACAAATGATTTTGCAATTGCCTTCCTAGCTTCCCTGCATGGATCACTTGCATATCCAGCTCCTCTCTTGGCTAGATGGCAGTGAACAGCAGCTACAAACTGATGCCAGTGGCTGGTGCCTCTGCGCTACTACTGGAGCCAGACTTGGGCCCTAGTCTTGGTCTGATTGATCGTCTCGTCTTCCTCAGCTGGATATCCTGATGAGGTTCCCACCTCATGCCCTGAGTTTGCTCAGTAGTTAAGGCCTGTGACTGCAAGCAGGAGGCAGGTAGAGCAACGAATAGGCTTCAAAGTCTGCTTCTGAACCCTAGATTGTTGGCTTTCGGACCCTGTCTCCATCTCCTAGTCCCGGTTCCTGCCGCCTGCTCACTGCCTTGGTGTCCTCTCCTGCCTGGCTCACCCCTTCGGACTGCTTCCCTGGTCTGGACCTTGGCTGGGACTTGACTACGTTCTTGGATTGCCCCATCTGGCTTGTTTGATTTGGTTAGTCTTCTGGCTGGCCCTGATCCTGAAAGGACTTATTGAGATGGATCCTAATCCTGCTGGGATTTACCCAGTTGGGGCCCAATCCTTCAACTACTCACCCCGGACCCTTGGTACAAGCCTGACAGGTACACTATTCAGAGGTACTTAATTATACGGCAAATAACCCCAGTGTAAAACCTCTCTGTTTGGCAAAGCATTTGGCACAGGGAAGGGGGGAGGAGGGAATGGGGGGCGGGGGGGTTAAAAGAGATTTTATTGTATTTTGTGTTTTTAATATTGCAAGTCACCCTGAGCCTTAGGGGAAGGGAAGATGTAGAAATGTAAACAAACCAACAAGACACCTGCCCCCTGGCAGGGGCCACACTGGCAAGGGCCCCGACTGAAAAGTGGCCGGTTGATGGCTCAGCCTGGTGCAGTTTAACGTGCTGCAAAAGCTTCAAGAGCAGAGAGGAAGTGGAGAGTTGGGAGGGAGCTTATCTGGAAGGGCAGTGAGAAGGAAAAGCCCACCCCTCGGATTATTTGTCGCAAGCAGGCTGGTAGCCTCAGGAATGGCTGGAAAACCTTGCCTAGCTGGGCAGAGACGAGCCAGAAGCCCCTTGGCAACTCTAAAGTCCGAAAGACTCAAGCTGCCTTCTGTCGTGACATTTTGTTCCTTACTAAATTGACCCTGAAGCTCAGGAAGGGCCCTATGCGGCCTGAGAGCTTGTTTATTTCCACCAACAGCAGTTGGTCCAATAAAAGATTATTCGAACCACTTGGCTTCCCCATCGTAAGACTCTGAACGACGGCTCTGGAAGACTCCAGAATAGGCAGCAAGCAAAAAGGGCCCTTTCCCCGCTTAATTTTTCCTTCTGCCAAACCAGAGATGCCAACAGAGGCACAAAAAAGATTTTGCAGACCAAGGTCCGACTTCCATCACCTCACACTTCCCCGAGTAACTAGAACAATTGAAGTAGAGATGGAGACTTTTGTTCTACAGCAGTAACTTAGATGCCCTGCTCCTTTTCACAGGCACCTAAGCCCAGCAACGGTCATCCTTCAATAAGCAACAGTGTGTGTCCTCAGATAACAACAACAGATCAGACAATGGTGGATGGACAGACAGGATCTACCCAGCTCATAGCTACGTAACGCCAAGGAGAAAAAGCTTGGTAACTGCTGAAAGGTTCTTTTACTTCCATCCCAGAGGATATAAATATTTTTAATATTTAACAAATGGAAGAATCAATATAAATGTGTCTACTAGGAAATTATGAACAACAACAGCGTATGGGAAACCTGTTGCTGCGCTTCAAATGCAAAACGTATTCTCACTAAAACAGACGCAGAAGGCACTTTGCATAGCAAGCAGGACACTAATACATCCATTTTGCGGGCTAGGTATTCCCTCACCCCACCACGCTCCTACCTCTCTCTGAATTCGCCACTGCCTTACTGGCAACCTACAAAGCAAAAATCAAGCAACGAATTATTTTCTTACACATAATCTCCCCTTTGCTGTCAAGTGCCTGACCCCAGTTTGATAATCTCATTTCCTGAGAATCAAAATGCTGGAAATTTAAGCTTCCTAGAGTGTTAATTGCGGTCCTGCTCCATTGCTAATCAAAAAATTGGATGTTTTGCATGAAAATGCTGCTCTAATTAATTCTCAGTCATAAAGCGCCCCAGTTTTAATAACCCCTTCTTGATTGGATAGCCTTTGAAGAGACAGTACAGCTAATCCGCTAAACTAGAAAAAACACACGCAGAGGAAATAATAAGTGGGCTTACAAGGCCTGAACTAGATGATTGCATTAATACTGTCAAAGTACAAAAAAAGTGATTCTCCCACCCACCCACTCACCACAAATAAAACTGTGATTGCTGGTATCCTGAGGAGACGAAGGGATGGCAGGCTTCATCAAGGCAAACGTTTCCCCCTTCTTAACGTGAGGAAAGTCAACATTTTTCAGATTGCTTTGCCTTTCAAAGGTCATATTTTTAACTTGGAATGTCCATTTGTCGCAATGTCTCCTTTAATAAGGCAGGAATTCTTCCTTCCCTCCCCCTCTCGCTTGCCTCTGACTGACAACTATTATCATACGCATCTCTAAGAGGTGCTGAACTGAATTTTCATTATCCAAAATGTCAAGATTCGTTTTTGTCATCAGAGAACACAGCTGGTGTACTCAAGGAGCCCTTTGGTTAATTCAAATGGAACAAGGCACCTACACAGAACCGCATTCCCCCCAGAACTGGCCTTGTTTGTACATGTTTTAATTTATTACTTGTGAGTTTCAGATGCCGTTTGCTGCCGCCGTTGCCACAATTTCTTAGATGGTCGGCAAGGAAGGCAAAACCCAGGCAATAAGGTGATGCCCCAGGAGCGGGCCCCATTGCTTCTCATAACCAAAAGCAACAACAAACCATGAGTGGGTTTGCCTTGTGGCAGCCCCAGTCCTGCCTCAAATTCTTTCCTCGGCTGTGATACCATTGGGGAGGATAGGTGAGGATATGGAAGATAAATTAAATAACTATCCTTTTGCAAATTATTATTTTTTTGTTACTTTTATTATATTGTTGTATTTTATAGTTTTTGGTACATGGAATTGTATAGTATTATTGTTATGGCCAAAGGCTAAACAAATGAACCTATTGAATTGAATTGACAAACCATGAGACAAGGGAGGCTGCCTGTTATGGCTTCAATCTCCAAGTAAAACTAAATTAATACCAAGGAACAAGAGCCACCTCTAAACTAAACTAAACTACCTAACTGAGTCAGACCAATGGTCCATCTTAGCCCAGTACTGTCACAACCTGACATGGCAGCAGGGGTTTCAAATTTGGGTCCAAATCCAGCTCTTCCAGGGTCTCTGGCAGAGGCCATCCCGGCGTGCTACCTGAGACCCCTCCAAGCCCCCAGCACAGGCCTCCCCCAGGTGTGCTACCAGGGATCCTGAGGTGGAGATGCCGGGGATTGAACCTGGCACCTTAAACATGCACAGCACGTGCTCTTACCACTTGAGCCATGTCTCCCCCCCTCCCCTCTCAAGTTTCATATATTTCTAAAGCCAGAAGATACTGTTAGATGCAAGTCTGAATGTAGAAATCCACCCACCAATGGCTGCAGCAAGCTCAGACCCTCCATTCGGATGCATACTCCTTTTTGAGTTCCACCTACACTACATAAAAATACCATTTACAAACTGGGTATACGCCACTACAGCTGAGACTTTCAGCATGGATGGCACTGTGTATTAATCCTCCTCCCAACCATGCTAAACCTTAGGCTGTAGGACAGTAGATTACTACTACTACAACTACTGTAATAGTACCCTCCCTATCTCAAGATTGGGCAGAGTAGGCCAGAGCAGCTTACACCAACCAACAAAACGCTACACATTCACCCTATCCTCACCCATGCACTCCCCCTCCCTCTCACAAATCCTCTCCACTAATGCCCCAATCGAACCCACCCACCACCACACCTTCCACCCCCTAGAGGGTTGCTGCAATCCAGAGCAGCCTCTCCCCCATCCCAAACCACTCGCCCATAGCCATACCCTCCCATTCACCAGAGCGAATGCAGCAATCTGAAGCACCACCCTCCACTCCCGAACCCAAACCCTAAATGCACATGATGTTCACAAGTCACAGGTGCACGTCGCTTAAGTTTAGTTGCAGTGGAAAGGGGACAATGAATAATAGGATCTTAGAAGGCGCATCATCAATTGAAACTGCAGGGGGGGAAATATAATTTCCAATATTGGAATCTTGTCAGAGCATATGTTTAACACAACTTCAATGAAGAGAAGCGTGCACAATCCTAGTTCTCCCTCTAAAACAAAAGACAAACCCTTTAGCAACATTGTTCCCAACAGTATGCTTGGCGCGGATACAAAGGAGGGGTGTCAGGCTCCAGTGTAAAAAGCAAACAAACAAACAATTTATGTAGGGAGAAAGATAAAGAAAAGTACAGCAGTAAAAGGGAGGATATGACAAAATGAGGAAACTAGTTAAAAAGAAACTAAAAAGCCCAGTTGCAAGGGCTACAAGTTTGCAAGAGAAATGGAGGCTGTTTAAAAGCCCCCTTCTGGAAGCCCAGATTAAATGTATCCCACAAGTTAAAAAAGGAAGCAGGAAGACCAAAAGTCTTCCACCGTGGTTAAATGGGGAGGTGAAGGAGGCTATTCGAGCCAAAAAGGCATCCTTTAAGAAATGGAAGGCTAGTCCCAATGAAAATGATACGAAAGAGCATCAACAATGGCAACGTAAATGTAAAGTGTTACTAAGGCAGGCCAAGAGAGATTTTGAAGGGACGCTTGCTAAAGAGGCAAAAACAAGCAACAAAAACTTTTTCAAATACATCAGAAGCAAGAAGCCTGCTAGGGAGTCAGTTGGGCCATTAGATGACAAGGGAGTAAGAGGGGCGCTCAGGGAGGATAAAGACATTGCAGAGAAGCTGAATGAGTTCTTTG
>QEPC01000343.1:4296199-4311061 GCA_003113815.1 Sphenodon punctatus
AGTCAATGTAAGGTTTAAAAGAGAGGTGCGTGTCAAAGATGAAGCCCAAGCTACGGGCTTGGAGAACAGGATGGATGGTGACTCCATCGATGCAGATGGGCAGGTGAGAGGAAGGGGAGGGAGGAAAAATGAGGAGTTCGGTCTTGGCCATGTTGAGATAGAGTTGACGTCGGGACATCCAGGCGGAGACTTTGTAACTTATCCTGTAACACCCGGTGTGGGCTGGGTTCTTCCCAAACAGGGAAGTCCCAGCAAGGCCAAGGAATTCACAAAGCCAAACCCACACGATGACAGTATCGCATATTCACAAGTACCAGCTGCAGCCTTTGATTAAACCTCTAGAATGCCATGTGTCATAAAATGTCACTAATCACAAGGTCCCAACGAAAGCAACAATTGTGCTTGCAAGAGGGCAGCCAAAGCAGACCTCCAGATCTTTATGGATCCTTCTTCCAAAGACAGAGCTTCAGTACCCAGAGGTAACCACCTTCCAGTCTCCAACCAGATCCCAAAAGAGCCACCCAGGCAGCAGGCCCAACCATTCCTCTCACGGGGGAGGACGGTGGTAGCCGGGAGACGCTTTCACTGCTTCCTGGTGTCCTCATTTCTGGGCTCTCAAGCTCCTGTAGATATTCCTTTGGCCACTTTGTCTATGGTTCACAGAATCATAAAACTAGAATTGACCTCAAGAGTCATCTCTTCCAACTCCCTGCTTGGGGGCTGACATCCCCGGCTACGACATCCCCGACAGGTCGCTGTCCACAGCCTCTTTTTGAAAATCTCCAGTGACAGAGAACATACAAATTCCCTAGCCAACTTGTTACGTTGCCACAAGGCTCTCATTGTTGCGCATGTTTTCCTGATAACTAACCAAAAGCTACATTCCTAAAATTTGTGTCCCTCTGGATCCTGTCTGAGAGTCTTGTTCATACAACAAGGGATCACAGGGAGGTGCTCCCGTTTGCTGCCCTGCTGCTTTGGAACTCCCTCGCCAGGGAGGGAGGTTTGAGCCTGGGCATCTTTCTGAGGTGGTGTAAGACCTTCATGTTTGAAAGGCATTTGGCGGGCAGGGGGTTGGGCTATGGAAAGTTGGTTTGCAGAAACTGAAAGATGGTATTGGGAGGATTCTGGGAGGTTGGACGGGATCTAGCAGGTTTTTTGTATTGGTTTTAATGTTTTTACAACTTGTGAGCTGCCCAGAGCCTCCGGGAACGGGCGTCAAATTTAAATAAATCAAATCAATTCTAGTCCTGCCTTCTGTTGTAACAACCCTCTGGTTGTGCATCCTATTCACGCTACCCATCCTCTATCAGCGCCTGATATTTCTCTTTTCCCTCCCAATCTCCACTCCCTCTTCTAACGCCCAGTATCGTTTCTTTCCCTCCGCACTCAAAGCGGAGGTCTATTTTTCCTTTATTGTTTTTGCATTCAAGTTGTCAGCACTTCGGAGAGGAGACTACATTTTAGGGCTTCTTTCCATGAAAAAATGTATCCCTGGATAATTTGGCCCCGTGGGAAAAGGAGCCACCATGGGTTTGGTCAAGAACCAGTCATGCCAGACTAATTGTATTTCCTTTTTTGATTGAGTTATTAGTTTAGTAGATCATGGGATGCCGTGGACATACTATATCTTGATTTTAGCAAAGCGTTTGACAAAGTCCGCCATGATATCCTTTTTGACAAGCTAGTTAAATATGGACTAGAGGATACTACCATTAGATGGATTTACAGCTGGCTGAAGAACCATCCCCAAAGAGTGCTCATAACCACTTATGAGCACTCTTTGGGTACGGTTCTTCAGTTTGGAGGAAGGTATCGAGTGGGGTGCCTCAGGGCTCGGTCCTGGGTCATGTACTCTTCAACATCTTTATTAATGACTTGGATGAAGGAGTTGAGGGAATGCTTATCAGATTTGCAGATGACACAACTCTGGGAGGATTAGCTAACACCTTAGAAGACAGAAACAAGATTCAAAATGATCTTGGCAGGATGGAAAGCTGGGCCAAAACTAACAAAATGAAATTCAACAGAGATAAATGTAAAGTTCTGCATTTGGGTAAGAAAAGTCAAATGTACAAGTATAGGATGGGTGCTACCTGGCTTGCAGCAGTACGTGTAAAAAGGATCTTGGGGTTTCGCTGACCACAAGATGAACATGAGTCCCGCAGTGCGATGCAGCTGCTAAAAAAGCTAATGCAATTTTAGTGCGCATTGACAGAAGCACAGCCAAAATCATCCACCTTGCCCGTCGCTCTGACCACATTCAGCCCCTCCTCTCCGCCCTGCACTGGCTCCCTCTACGTTAATACAATCAGCACAAGCTCCTGGTTTTCACCTTCAAGGCTCTGCATGGCCTTGCTCCCCCATATCTCTCTGCTCTTGTATCCTGCCAGGCTCCTGCCCGGGAGCTTCGCTCCTCCTCTGCCCCCACCCTCGCCTGCTCACGAACCCCTTGCTCCTCTAAACATCTTTGCCCCTTCTCCCTTGCTGCCCCTCATGCCTGGAACTCCCTCCCTGGATACATTCGCTCCGCTCGCTCTCCCCCAACTTTCAAATCCCTCCTGAAAACCCACCTCTTTTTGTCAGGCCTTCCCTAGCTTGTCATGAGTGAATCTGCATCCTTTCCCCCTCTCAGATCCTAATTCCCTATAACTAAGCAAAGCACGTGAGCCTGCAACTTCTCAACCTCATGAATGTCCTCTTGTCTTTCCTGATGTTTACCTCTCCCTCGTCTCTCAGATTGTAAGCTCCTTAAGGGTAGGGACCTGTCTCCGACTGTGGATTGTACAGTGCCAGGTACATTGCTTGTGCTATATAAATAAGAATGATAATAATTAATAATGTCCAGGTCACAAGAAGTAATAGTTTCTCTCTATTCTGCACTGGTCAGACCTCATCTGGAGTCCAGTTCTGGGCACCACATTTTAAGAAGGACAATGACAAACTGGAATGGGTTCAGAGGAGAGCAACGAAGATGGTCAGGGGTCTGGAAACCAAGTCCTATGAGGAAATTTTGAAGGAGCTGGGTATGTTTAGCCCAGAGAAGGGAAGAGTAAGGGGAGACATGATAACCATCTTCAACTATCTGAAGCGCTGTCACATAGAAGATGGAGCAGACTTGTTCTCTGTTGCCCCCGAGGACAGGACTAGAACCAATGGGCTCAAAACTACACGGAAGCAGATTTCAGCTAAACATTAGGAAGAACTTCCTAACGGAAAGAGCTGTTCGACAGTGGAACAGACTGACTAGGGCGGTGGTGGGCTCTTCTTCACTGGAGGTTTTCAAACAGAGACTGGGCGGCCCATCTCTCAGGGATGCTGTAGTTGTGGATTTCCTGCATTGAGCAGGGGGTTGAACTAGATGGCCTCTGATACCCCCTCCAACTCTAAGATTCTATGTTTATAATATCCCTCTACTCCAGGCTGCTCATGTAATGGTGAGTTATCGCTGGGGTCCCTTGGGGTTCCCTGCCCCTGGAGGAAATCTACCCTCCCATTGGCTTCATAAGGTCAGCCAACGATCAGCCCACACAGCATTCGACATTTTCTCACAAACCTTGTGTCGGGTTTATCTGGTCACAACAATCCTTCCATCACACCACTCAGCATCGATAGGAGCAGCTGGAAGTTTAGGGAGGGAGAGAGGGGACTCTTCCTGCAATGGCTATGGAATAAAATACCCCTTGGGTAACTACACCTCCATCTGTAATATTAGAGAAAAACGATGTCCTTGTTCGGTATTGCAAGGGTACCGATCACAGAGGAGACAGGTCCCTGTCCATAACAGAGACCTTTGCGTTCAATTCTGGGGCACCACACTTCAACGAGGATGTAGACAAACTGGAGAAAATTAGAGGTGGCCAAATAGCATGATAAGGATAGAAGACAAGCTGGATGAGAAAAGGCTAAAAGAACTGGGTTTGCTTACTCTCAAGTACAACAAGATTAACTAAGGAGGGATTGCAGTTTTCAAATATAGAAAAAGATGCCACACCAAAAAAAAAAAAGTGTGTGGGAGGGTGATCAACATTTGTTCTCCGCTGTCACCTAAGGCAGAACCAAAGGGAATGGGCTTCAATTGCAGCCAGGGAGACTTCAGTTCGACATAAGGAAAGAGATCCATACCGGTAAAAACTGTTGGGCAATGGAATAAGTTGCCAGGGAGGTTGTGGCATCTCCCTCCTTGGATTTTTTCAAAACCCAGCTGGTGAATCTTTGTCTACGAAACCGTAGGAAAAGGATACCCTGCCATGAAGCAGAGGATTGGGCTAGGTGACCCTTGAGGTCCCTTCCAACCCCGCAATTCTACGTAACTACAACAAAAGCATCTTCCAGCTTGCATCGTTCAACCACTAGAAGGCGGCCTTTCCAGGCATCCACGTGCATGACGAATGTGAAAATTAAATACCGTATTTGAGGGGACTGGCCTTTGAACTCCGTGCGGAGCTGCTGTGGTTTAGCAAATCACCTCAGGCATTAACCAAAATTACTGTTGCGACCTTCACAGCTAGGTTAAAGCCTGTCACGGTACAAGTCTCACAATGCTGTACATCATTGCCCATTTACCGTGCCTCGCCAAGCACAGAAATTGTACACAAGGTATTAATAATAATTTGGACTTCTGTAATGTTTTTCATCCGAGGATATCAATGTTCTTAGCTAAGTCTCATGATAGCCCTGTCATTTGAGTATTTGAATGTGGCTGCCTCGTTCGGCCAAAACGTGAGACAACGGACAGAGTGGTTAAGAGGATACCTTTTGTTGGACCCGATTCTGTTAGCGATATGCAAAATAGTGAAACCCAGAACGACTGAATGGGCTTGTATCATGATCATCAAGTGAGCATCAGAATCAACAATAGAATTAAGAAGCCCGAGTTAAGACCCTTTCACTTTGCATCAACATTATTATGTTTATTGCAGCAGCATCTAGCAGCTGTAGCAACAGAAAACCTAACATTAGAAGTGCCATACTGGGTCAGACCAACGCACCATCAAGCCCAGCATCCTGTCTCTGACAATGGCCAATCTCGGTCACTTCAGAGACCGACCCAATAGTTCATAATTGAGTGATCCATTCCTTGCTGTTCACTCTCAGCTCCCAACAGTTGCATCTTCCAACCTACTTGGCTAATAACCATTAATTGACCTATTCTCCAAGAATGTATCCAATCCTTTCTTAAACCCAACTATACTACTGGCCTTGACCATAACCTCTGGCAATAATTTCCACAAATTAGTTGTGAGGTGCATGAAAAAAAACAACTCTCTTATCTGTTTTAAATCTGCTGCCAATTAGTTTCATGGAGTGTTCCCTAGTTCTAACACTATTTCATAGAGTGAACCACCATTTAAGAGCAGGGCCCCATCGTGCTGAGCATAAAACACACACCTCTCAGAAAGGCATTCTCGGCCCCAAAGGGTTTACAATCTAAGTCTAAAACAAGAGACAATAGAGAGATAGGCAGACAGACATGGGGGTCACAAGAAAGCAACGAGACAACACAGGTCAGCACAGGATAGGCAAACCATCCTCCTAATATCAGACTCGCTTGAGGAAATCTTTAGCACCCGATTACAATATCTGCAAAGCAAAGAAGGCCTCCAGTTCTATCCCCATAATATGTACCTATCAGTTGATGAGTAGGGCTCCAATTTCTGTTCGAGAAATTTCCAAAATGTGGGAAATATAAATACAGAGATTTGTATGACAGGTAGATAGATGGCTTGTCTAAATTGGAAAGAGATGATGGAAAGGCAAGGGAGAATGCCATGCTGTCTGAAGAGGCTAACGCTGAAGATGGAACAGAAGACAAGAATAAGGCTTTATCAAACAAGTACATCCCGACAGACTCAAATTCCATTTCTGCAGAGAGATTTCTGCAGATAGGGTGACAGCTGACAGGAGATAGATAAGAGAATGAGAGATCCCAGCTAACATCCTTGTCACTACCGCACGAGCAATGACTTGGGTTACAAGAGGGCGACGGATGAGAAATGTGCTGTTCTTACTAAAGAAGGCATCATCACATTAACCAATTAGACCTAACTTCATTCTCGGCTGACAGAAACGAAGGCACAAACTCAGCATGGTAGATGAGATGAGGACGTGTTAATCCATTTGCTGACAGGGACTGGGGACAACAGCAGAATTAGTAAACCAAGCTACCAAGGAAGGCAAGCACTAAAGCATCTTTTCCTGGAAATTGTGGATTGCCTTTGATTCAGGAAATGTGCTCCAGCCAACCCATCTTAAGTGCAGTCCTACAGGGCAGAAAGAGAACAAGGGGGGCGGAGAATGCAAGGGATGGTGATCCACAGCAACCTGTCAGTATCAAACCACATGTAAGCAGAATGTTTTTGGGGGGGAAGTTATACCCTCATGGGCTTATATGCAGAGGCATGCAAGCTCTTTGGGCCACTGCCAGAATTTAAAAGCCCGCAGCCGCTCGAGAGGACAAGAGCATTCTGGGAATGGCAGACTCAGGGAGCATCTTGGGAGCTGAAGTCATGGTGGCCAAGGGGCAGGAGGCATAGACCATGCAGGAAACAATGATCAAGTGACCAAAGAACTATATTAAAATGAGCCAGTTGCTTGGTTGTGCCACGGACACAGACTGGAAATAGAGGAAGAGCTCTTGGCATCTAGAGAAACAAGGTAGGAAGAAAGGCTCTCGGCTACGAGCAAACTGTGGCAAAAGAGATAACTACATCTGAAAAAGCCAAAGGAGGGGATGTATCTTTTCGTTTTAGAGCAGGGGTGGCCAAGAGGCAGATCAAGATCCACTAGCAGATTACAAGCTAGTCTCCAGGAGGATCATGGTATGAGGTGGGAAACCAGCCTGTCAGAGATCACGTCTGGGATGAGAGTGCCACTGGTGTCACAGAGGGTGTGTCGAGGGAGGTGACGGACTAGGAGAGCTCCTGTGTGATGGAGAAGACTCTCTCTGAAGCGGAGGGCTCCTCTCCACTCTTGAAACTGGTTGCAGAGGTGCTCTCGCGCTAGGAGACAGCAGGTGAGGTGGTCCTGGCCTAGGTGTCAAAGGAGAAGTCTTGGTCATCACCTGAGTGAGTAACCTTCAACCTCGTAAAGGTATCCTCGTCTCTCCCAACGTGCACCTCTCCCTTGTCCCCCATCTCTTCCTTGTCTCTCAGACTGCAAACCCCTTGGGGTAGGAACCTGTCTCTAACTACCGAGTGTACAGTGCCAGCTGCACTGCTGGTGCTAAATAAACAAATAAACAACAACATGCACCATAAGCCCGGCCACCCATTTTAGAGCTTGGCCTCCTCTTTTCTGTTGCTCTAAAGCGGAGTTCCCTTGCTGTTCTCTTAGGACTGCCTGGTGTTTGAGTTCCAAAAGCCAGGCAACCTCACACCAAGACGACCTGTACTTGTACTTCTCTCAAGCTACCGTAGCTGGCCGCCATCGGAGACAGGATGCTGGGCTTGATGGACCATGGCTCTTACCCAGTAGGGCACTGACTATGTTCTCAGGCAGCAAAGCAGCACTTACTTGAAGAGAGGGTTTTTGGGCCTTTGAGGTTTTTTCTTGGCAAAGAATGCTGCAAATTCTCTTCCAGAGCTGGCATAGCTGAGCTGAGCTGAGGCCTCCGAGGATGTCTGAGTATTCTTCATATCCAAATACTCGGTCAGCAGCATCTAGAAACAAAGAGGGCAAACAATTATTATTTATTTTTTTAAAGGCAGGCGTATGCATCTTTTTACACACATATCCAGAAGCATCTTAAAGTAAACCAAAATGGACGCTATTTTTAATGCCAATTTAAAGCCTCCTCTAGGCTAAATCGGCAAACATGTCTGCTTCCGACAACTTTAGTAAAACTGAGAACCTTAATGTAGACCAGCAGCTATTACTGATTCGGGATTATACATCGCCGAGTTCTAGCTCCAGTGTTGAATTGCCGGGGCCCGAGCCTGCTCTAGAAGCCACACATCTCATCCCAGACCTTGTCAAAGCAGGGAACTGAATCCTAGTCTTCAGCTAGCAACCCAGCCACTAGACCACGCTGCCTCTCTACAGCTGGATGCAAAACAAGAATTCTTGTGATTTAATCTAGACAGTGACCAGCACATGGAGTGGAGGAAGAAAGTGGTTAAAAGAGAGTCAAATAAATCAGTTGGGGTCTTTCTAACTTTCTTTTCCAACCTTGAAACGGCCAATAACATCGTTTACCTAGTCTTTCACATTTAGTGGTGTACACTCCTACTAGCAACATTTCCCGCAGCTCCCTCTCCCCTTGAATTTAATTGCCAAGACTGAGCTCTGGAAAGACCCCCACCCCCACCCCCCATTAAGCCCCAAGGAGCTCCCAACATTGCTAAATCCGTTCGGTTCTGCTGCTCTTAACAGTGGGAAATGTTTTTATAAAAGTTAAAGTTCGGCCACTTTCACACCTGTGTGAATGGGTCATGAGAAGGTCGGAAGAGGGGACACGTATACACATCAGGGACGTCTCATCAAGCGTGACTGTCCCGAGGTGGGGGACTGAAGCTTTTGCGAGTGTTTATGAAGGCGATTGATCGAGCTGCGAAATCCAGCTCGGTCAACTCCCCTTGTAAACGCGCATAGAAGCTTCAATCACTCGTCTCGTGGCATTCACACCTGATCAATGACACGCCTGATTTGTAAGTGCGTCCTCTCTCCCATTTGCGTAGGTGTGGATGTGGCCTTAAACAAGGAGAGAAGACTGTTTAGTGGATCCAAGACTGTTTCTCCTGTTGACTGTTATTTTCCATTTCAGGTTCTATTGTGCTAGGCTCAGTGCTGTTGAGCTGTCAGCACCATCTGGATCCTCACAATAAATCCCAAAAGCACCAAAAAAATGGAATTAGAACAAATGATGGAAAAATAAACCTTGCATTCAGACTCTCTTACAGAGCCCACAGTTTTGGCATCAGCTACATAATCAGCATCTTTTAAACCCAATACACACAAATCACAGAATTTTTAACATTTTAGTATTCAAAAGTAAATTTGAAAAAGTACCACCACTCAAATTCCGATTAATTACGCAAAAAATCTTCCAGTCAGAGAACAAACCTAAACGCCTGAATGGTGCAGAGGAATTCAGAGAACACAGCATCAAGAGGGAGGCAAGAAGGTACACCCCTAGGAACTGAATTCTAAACCTAGTTCTGCGAGTTGGTTGGATTTCCCTTTGGAGCCTGTAATGAGTTTGAAAGAGAGGAACTGGACTGGTGGAGCTTACAGGATCTGGGGAGGTATGTGAAAGGAATCGGTTTGTAGGTGCATGCAGTAGTGATTTAAAAAAATTAAAAAAATTTAAAAATCCTGTTGCATGCACTTGGTAGCAGCTAGAGCCTTGTTAAAACGAACACCTTTTTCCCCCTCTCTATCCAATCTTCAAAGAGGCCTTGGGCCATGAAACCTCGAGCATTTTTTGATGTGCTAAAGTGCTAGGATTCTTTTAATACGGTTGTCATCCGATCTCCCAGAAACTGGGGGGGACGGGGACGGGGGGACTTAGGGGATTTTGCTATTATCTATGTTCTCTTATTTTAATAATCTCTATTCCCATAGAACCAATGAATTGGAAAGTTTTGGTCCTGCTTTCAAAAACCAGTAAGTGAAAACTGCATGCAGAATCCTGTTCTCTCTTTCAATCCTGGAGCCCTACCCTCCCTGAAAAAGCGTGTGTATGCCGCATTCATCACACAATCCTAAATATTTTTAAAACATCTTTAGTGGATATAATAGGCCGACTACATGTAAAGAATCTCTTTTTTATTTGTCAAAGACGAAATGTTTATTTTTAAAAAAGAAGTGATCATAAATATATAATTTAAAAAAAAAAAAAACCTGTAAATTTTGGCTGGGGTTTCGGAACAGACAGCTGCACAGTATGGAGAGTGTTATGGACAGAGGACGTTTTTAAATGAGACACGTCCACGCATGGCCCCCCGCTGTCCACATGTCCAGTGGCTCGTTTGAATTAAAGAACGTAAGTAGTGTCACACTGGATCAGACCAATGGTCCATCAAGCCCGGCATCTTGTCCCAGACAGTGGCCAATCTCGGTCACTTGGAAGTACCCCCCAGCAGGTCACAATGGGACAATCCATGCCCTGTTTGTTCACTCCCAGCTCCCAACAGTAGAAGGTTCCAGTCCCCAAACCTACCTGGCTAACAGCTGCTAATGGACCTGTCCTCCAGAATCTCGTCCAAATCTTCCTTAAACTTAGTTATACTACTGGCCTTGATCACATCTTCTGGCAACGAGTTCCACAACTTAGTTGTGCTTGACTGAAAAAAATACTTTCATTCGCTTTAAATCTGCTACCTGTTAGTTTCATGGAGCGTCCCCTAGTCCTAGTGCTATTTGAGAGGGTAAATAACCGTTCCCTATTAACGTGTTCCACACCGCTCATGATTTTATAAACTTCTATCCTATCCCCTCGCGGCCGTCTCTTCTCCAAGCTGAAGAGCCCCAACCTATCCAGCCTCTCTTCATAGGGGAGCCGTTCCATACCCCTTATTTTTGTTGAAAGGACGGGATCCACGTGGTTCGATGTGCCTTCAGTGGACATGCGCGCACTTTACGTGCATATGTGTAGGTTGCGCCCAGCGCATGCAAGATATGGGATTGGCCCCACTGACTCCAAGCTTCTTTTCCTGAGTGCAATCTCCTAAATGTAGAACCCAGAATTGTGTACATAACATTTGGATTGTTTTTCCCTATATGCATCACTTTGCACTTGTCCACATTCAATTTCATCTGCCATTTAGATGTCCAGTCACCCAGTCTCGCAAGATCCTCCTGCAATTCTTCACAGTCCACTCATGTTTTAACTGCCTTGAATAACTTGGTGTCATCTGCAGATTTGATCACCTCATTCCCTTTTCCAGATCATTAATTAATACATTGAACAACACCAGTCCCAGTACAGATCCATGTAGATCAATAGTTACTTCTCTCCATTGTGAAAATTGACCATTTAGCCCTCCTCTTTGCTTCCTATCCTTCAGCCAGTTACCAATCCACAACAGGACACTGCCTTCTATCCCATGACTTTTTAATTTCCTCAAGCATCTCATGAGGAGCCTTATCAAATGCTTTCTGAAAATCCAGATGCACTATATCAGCTGGCTCCCCCTTATCCACATGCTTGTTCACATCTTCAAAAAATTCCAATAGATTAGTGAGGCACAACTTTCCTTTGCTAAATCCATGTTGACTCTCCCCCATTAATCCATGTTTATCAATATGTCCCATTATTCTGTTTTGGATAATAGTCTCCACCATTTTGCCTGGTACAAGCATCAGGGCTCACCAGTCTGTAGTTTCCAGGATCGCCTATGGAGCTCTTTTTACATATTGGTGTTACATTCGATACCCTCCAGTCCTCGGATACAGTGGTAGATTTTAGCGATAGGTTACAAATTACCAGTAGTAGATCTGCAATTTCATATTTGAGTTCCTTCAGAACCCTGGGGGGTAAGCCACCTAGTCCTGGCCATTTGTTACTATTCAGTTTGCCGATTTGCTCAAGAACCTCTTCCAGAGTCAGGTTGATGTGTACCAGCTGTTCTGATTCATCACCTACAAAGAATAGTTCTGTGCGTGGTGAGGCCCATTCCCGTGATCCACGCACCAGCCACCTATGGCCACCAACCACTGAGCATTCCAGAAAAATCGGGAGTGCCCTGTGTGGGCCAGGGTGACTGCCTCTGTGGACAAGGCAGCCATGACAGGAGCCGCCCATGTGAAGCCCTCCCCATGCACTTCCCATGCATGGGCACACCTCTGCTGCCCCATGCACCGATCACAGACCACCACCACCCTTGTTTACAAAACACCCAGAGAAAGAGTCTGGGAGCTAGAGCAGGGAAGCATAGGGGAATACTAGAGACATAATTTTAAAATGGGGGAAGCCACAAAAGTTTCACTAATTGTACTAATTTGCTAACTGCTTCCACTGGAGAAGCCAACACATGGAAGTGACGTCACGTACAGCCAGGACCACCTCCTCCCTTTATCCCAACTTTGCTACCATCTCTCACGAACATGCAACATTTTCTGGACAGTCCCTAGGACGGAAGCAGAGGTTTTCAGAGCATATTAAATTAATTTCTGTGGCCCAAACTAAGGTTCTTCACTATTAGTAATTACACTGTGAATTCCTATAAGTGTATTTCAGCAATATATACTGATTTTTTCCTAGCCACTATCCCCACAAACCGAGGTTGGCTTGGGGAGTTTAAGCCCATTTCTCTTCTGGCCAACCACCACCTATGACCAAAAATACCAAACCTCTTGGACAAATTATATCCTGCATGAAATCAATGGGGCTTCAGGTGGGTTGAAAACTTCATTGACTCGTCAAGGAATGGATACACAAGTCAAGAATTCAAGTGATGACGCAGCAGCAGAAACAAACTCATTTGCTCGCCCTTAGCTGTGCTGACTCTGCCGCATGCAAACATGAGAGATTAAACACTTCTATAAATTCAGCCTCAGAATGCACATGAGAAGCTGAGAGCATTCAGGGGCTATCAATTACACATTCCACTTTGTTAGGAGGCTCCCTAACCAAATCAGGGAGTGTTGTAGGAAACAAGAATCTCTCTGTGTTTGTGAGGTCTATATTTGAATAGATCACTGCAAAATAATATCCAGACAAACCATATTAACCTGCTAATGAGAAGCAACAGAGCCTCCTAAAAGGATACAGCACAATCAAATAATGGAAACTAGATTCCCATTCCAAAATACATCAGTTAGAACCGCACCAGCAAGAAGGACCAGCGCCATCATTCCCACATGTAAAGGCCATCTCTGCGCTAGTCTTTTCACTGTAAACATACCCATGCCGTGCTGCATTCGATAGCTATCCACTTGTTTTGTTATCAATAATAATAATCATTTATATTGCCACCCCCTCACACACGCACAGCTGCCCAAATTCCAAGTGCATATGACCAATTGCAGCAGAGACTATTTCTGAAGAACTATGCTGTGGCTGTGCGGGCAGCAAAGAAAAGGTCTGCAAAATCACATTCTGCAGAGTTTTTCCAGGTGGTGGTCGAGGCTTGTCTCCACCTGGACCTGCAGCCATCCAGGGCCCGCCGTGACATGTTTATGGCATATTTTGCAAACAAAATCGCTCACACTGAACACGACTTCAACTCTGCCATTTCGGAGACAGTAGCAGAGCTAGAGGTTAGAAATGCCCTGTCTGGTCAGTGTTGATGGGATCAGTTTCAATTGGTGACACCTACTGAGGCGGAGAATGTGCTGAGATCGGTTAGGACTAGGGCTGAAGTGAAGGGAAATTCCCCCCCACAAATTAGCGAGAATCGGGGACGGGGGGGTGAGAACTCAGGTGCTCTCGGGGCCCCCCTCGAGTTGTCACAGATTACTCGAGGGACCGGGGTTGCAAGAGGGATTGGTGGCACAGGGGCCGGAAATGAGCAGGGAACAAAGACAAGCCACCTGGGCAGCTCTGCCNTACTCGAGGGACCGGGGTTGCAAGAGGGATTGGTGGCACAGGGGCCGGAAATGAGCAGGGAACAAAGACAAGCCACCTGGGCAGCTCTGCCCCCCCCCCCCAAGCAGGGGGTCAGGCAAGGGTTTACTCACTGGCCAGGGGGATCCCGACACCCCCCGGCTCCACTCCGGGCCTTGAGCATGCTCATAATAGTTGCTCAGTCCTGACTGTACCTTTCAAAGATGGCGCCCACAGGGCCAAATAGCTCTTCTGCGCATGGTCCATCCTGCAAGCACCATCTTTGGAAAGGTCTGAGCATGCGCAGAAGAGCTGCTCGGCCCTGCGGCAGCCATCTTCGAAAACGGCAGCCAGGGCTGTGCTGCTATTCTGAGCATGCTCAAGGCTTTTCTTCTTCTCATTTTAAACTGCAAAGCCAGGAATAGGCTCGGCGCAGAGTAGAGCGGAGCATAGCCAGGAAGTCGGGACACACCCACCCACCTGCCTGACCCCTGCCAGGCCCCCAAACACCTGACTCTGGCACAGCCCACTGCTCCCTTCCCCCCAAGTGGGGAGGCCGGGCTGGTCTTTGCCCCCTGCCAGCCTGCCCCCCCCCCCAGCAATCCCAGCACCTCAAATTCTCACCGGTTCCCGACAAGAAGGGGGGGGGGATCTAGTCTCATCTCGATGGGAGATGAGAAAATCCCGCCTTCTCATCAGGAACCGGCGAGAATTACAAGACGAGTTTCAGCCCTAGTTAGGGCCACAACATGTGAACCAGGCCCCTGCCTGTCCTGGCTGGTGAAGGCCAGCAGGGAGACAGTGGGTTCGCGGCTGCCAGGGGTGATCAGCGCCTCTCTTAGTGGGGGTAGGCTACCAGGGTCCCTTAAGGGGGTAGTGGTCTGATCCCTTCTTAAGAAACCATCTTTAGACATTGACTCCCCAGCCAGCTATCGGTCTGTCCCTAACCTACCCTTTTAAGGGAAGGTAATGGGTGGTGGTCCGGCAGCTGCAGCTGCATCTAGACCATATCACTTTTCTGGATCCCTCACAGTCAGGCTTTCATCCGGGTTATGGCACTGAGACTGCACTTGAGGCTTTGGTTGACGACCTGCAAGTGGAGACGGATGAGATCGTATGGAGATTTGGAGTGAGGTGCCATCGGTATAAAGACGGCACCCAACTCGTATCTCCGTCTCATCTGACCCAGGCCTTGCGGTCTTGGTGCTTGGTCCTGGGGACTGGATGCAAGCGAGCTGATTGAAACTGAATTCCAGACAAGACTGAGGTGATGATGGTTGGCCGGTCTTGTGGCCTGGGGTACCCCTGTTGATGGGGTCCATCCTTCTTTGGTCACTCGGGTTTTCAGTCTTGGGGCGGGGGGGGCGGCTCTT
>QEPC01000343.1:4314556-4326310 GCA_003113815.1 Sphenodon punctatus
GATGAGGTTGGGGGATGGGGAACGGCCTGGTTTGCGGGGTGTGAGTCGTGCACTGGCCTCGTATTGGCCACAATGGTCTGTGGAACACCTGGGTGTCGCGGGTTTGGGCCTAGGGGGAATGGGTAAGGGGGGATGAGGGTGGGGAGGGGGGATGGGCGTGGGTGAGAATAAGGGGTAGGTTGGCTGGATAAAGGCCGCTGGTGATGGAAGAGGGAGAAGGAGGGGGTGCGTGAGAAAGGCTAGAAGGAGGGAGGTGATAGAGGGCGAGGAGGTGAGCCGCTGGTGATGGAAGAGGGAGAAGGAGGGGGTGCGTGAGAAAGGCTAGAAGGAGGGAGGTGATAGAGGGCGAGGAGGTGAGGGAGGTATAGGGAGGCCTTTCATTAATTAGATCTGGTGAGGTGGCTCTGTCCCTATCTCTCAGACTCCAACCTCGCCACTACCATCCATGCATTTGTCACCTCGAGGCTGGATTATTGTAAGTCGCTCTACGTGGGGCTGTCCATGGTGACGGTTCAGACACTGCAGCTGGTGCAGACACTGCAGCTGCCCGTCTGCTTACTGGGATGGGTTGCCAGGAACACAATACACTGGTGTTCCGGGCTCTGCACACTGACTGTCGATAGTCTTCTGGGCCCGATTCAAGGTTTTGGTTTTGATCTATAAAGCCCTAATACAGTCTGGGTCCTAGATATCTGAGGGACCACCTCACTTCCTGGGCCCCTGAGAAGCTCCTGCTGTCATCAGGGGGTGCCCTCCTGGAGGTTCCTTGTTATAAGCGGCTGGGGAAACAGGCGGGCGTTCTCAGCGGTCACTTTGGCATTGCGGAACTCACTCCCGGTAGAGGTCCGCCTCAGCCCAAAATCGCCTCACATTCCAACAGCAGTGCAAACGTGGCTTTTCCGCCAGGCATTTGGTTGGGGAGAGGGCTAATGAGTGGTTTTGGGACGGATGGGTTTTGTATTCTTCTGTATGCACCACTTGGATTGTTTTTATTGTTCTTACTGAATTGGTTTTTAATCTGCTTTAATATTGTATTTTGTTGTTGTAAGCTGCGCCAAGCTGCCAGAGTCAGGAGGGGCAGGGTATAAAATTAGTAAATAAACCAATAGGGATGGAAGCTCTCCTGCATCTCATTCCCCTTAGTTGCTCATCATTCCATCATCGTTATCACATTGTTCTCTTCAAGGACTTTATCTGGGAAGCAACCAGAAAAGGGGTGTCTGAGGCTTCAATATTGGTCACTTTGTCTCTCTCTCCTGAAAGAGGAACTTTAACCCCTTGAAAGAGGAACAGTGGGAATCAGCACCCCTCTCTCTCTCCTCAATATGAACTGTTGGAAAATATGCATAAGTAATTGCAGGATCAGGTCTAAGTGCACAGGGTCAGGTCTCAGTTCCCTGCAAGGGAGCCTGAGGAGGCTCAGAGCAGCAGCACACAGAGTGCAGATACACAAGGATTCAGGGGCAGAGGTAAGTGGCTTCAGAGCAGGTTCCAAGCACTGCACAAACCAATCCAGACCAGAGGGGCCAGTGGCAAGGGAAATGAGGAACCAGGAATGCAACTTATTGCTCCACCCAGCTTCCGGCTGCTGCCAAACACAAAACATTTTGGTGAAGGGGTGTGTGGGGGGAGGAGGAATATGGTAAGGACCAGAGCAGAGGAGTCTCTACAGGGCCAAATCCAGGTTGCACCAGTGAGCAACAGTGGCATTATAGATCTGAGCCCTAGTTTAGAACCCCTGGGGCCACCAGTTCAAGGCTTGGGTACAAGAACTGACTGATACAACCTTGTTATAAATAAAGTGAGGCACAGAAGACCGTTTTTAAATAATCAGAGCAGTTAACTACTGGAATAAGCTCCCAGAGGCAGTTGTGGGCACGAAGAATCTGAATAGTTTTAACACAAAGTTGGATAAATTTATGACACGACTTGTGAGGTGTTGATGCTACAGGAGGAAAATTCCCCTACAGGCGCGCGCGCACGCACGCACGCACACACTCTTTGGGTGGCTTGGTATTACAGTTGTGTATCAGGTGCCTGGCTGGTGGGGCCTGTATGCATGTGGAAGGTCTCACTGATCACCATATTTGGGGACAGGGAGGAATCTTCCCTCTAGGTAGACTGGTAGCTGGCTCAGAGATTTTTGCCTTCCCCTGCAGAATGAGTGTGACTCACCTTTTTGGGACATCTGGATCTTTAATTTTCTAAAACCGTTGCGTTATTTCAGGCATCGGCGTGCCCTGGTTGGTCCCACTCTCTACTTGTGACTGATATTTTGATAGCCTCGGTTTCTTATTGGATAGGTTTTTCTGTACAGATGGGTGGGGTGTGGCAGATGACCCTTGAGTTCTCGTCGAGCTCTGGGACACGGCGAATAAGACTCTTGGGTCCTTACACTCAGCGAAGACCCATGCTGCACAAATCCATGTGTGCCACAAGGATGAGGACCAATCTCAAGCTCGTGCTATGCCTGGAGTTAACATGACTTGACGCCTGAAGACCTCGGGGCAGCGTTTCACTCCAGAGTCAGTTTCTCCCTGAGAGACAGTCTCCTGGTCTTACATTAATCCTCAAGCATCTCAAGTCATTGGAACACAACAGACTAAAATAGTCATGGGTAAAGGTCAACACACTGCAGGAGCAAACCATTACAATATGCCAGAAAGGAGTCCCTCTAGGATCCCAGGGAGCTGATCTCATTACACTGAAAGGTGAAAACATACAAGAACAACATCAGAGGAGCCCCAAAGTCTATAGCAACATGGTTCGAATTTTAGAAGCTGTGTCTCACGGTAGCACAAACCATGTTTTTCTTAAGGCCCTTTGAGTCCTGAAACTAGATGCCACTATCCGCATTTGTAAAAATGAAATGTCTAGTCTTTCTGGGTTAGGAGAAAAAAAGGGTACCCGAAAGGTTATACTGAAAGGCAAATCAACAAATCACCCCCCAAAAATGAATGTTGCTGCTTTTTATTTAAAGTTTACTTTATTTATCTTGATGGTAAAGGAAACTCAAGATATATACAAAAACACAGGAGTAACCACAATACAATCAACATCAATTGCTATCAATTAAAGTCAATAATCCAATGAACATGCAGTATTAAATAAGAGAAACAGGAAAATGAAGAGAGGTGCAGAGACAGAAAGAGAAGCCGGGACATCAACTGAGAGAAATGGTTGAAAGGGGACGACAGGAGCAGAACCTTGATCCTTCCAATCCTTCTAATTACCATCCCATCTCTCTCCTTTCTTTGTCTCTAAACTCCTGGAACGTGCTGTGTACACACGTTGCCTTGACTTCCACTCCACCAACTCCTCCCTGAACTGCTCTTGCTAAAGTAACTAGCGACCTTCTTTTAGCAAAATCCAATCACCTCTACTCCATCCTTGTCCTCCTCGATCTCTCTGTTGCTTTTGACAGTCGACCACTCTCTTACTTGACTCCCTCCACTCCCTTGGTTTCCGTGACTTGGTCGTCAACTAGTTCTCTTCCTACCTCTCTGACCGATCCTTCAATGTGTTTCTTGCTGGTGCCTCCTCTACTTCTCTTCCCCTCTTGGTTGGAGTTACCCAAGGCTCCGTCCTTGGCCCTCTTCTCTTCTCCCTATACACTCTGTCCCTAGGCAAACTCATCGAATCTCATGGCTTCCAGTACCATCTGTATGCTGATGATACCCAACTCTCTCTCTCTCCCCCCCCCCCCTATCCAGTCTCGCCTCATTAACTGCCTCTGACATTTCTACCTGGGATGTCTCATTGTCAGCTCAAACCTAACATGGCTAAAACCAAACTCCTCATCTTCCCCCCTAATCCTTCCTCTCTCCCTGTTGATGGGGTCAACATCTAGCCTGTCCCTCAGGCACGTAGCCAAGGGTTCATCTTTGACTCCTTCCTCTCCTTTAAACCTCAGACTGATTCTGTTGCCAAATCCTGTCACTTCTCTCTGCACAAAATTGCTAAGATCTGGCCTTTCCTCACTGTTTCCTCTGCTAAAACCCTGGTCATCTCTCACCTTGACTATTGCAACCTCCTTCTCACTGGCCTTCCTCGTTCTCACCTTGCTCCTCTCATTTCTAGTCATAACTCTGCTGCCAAGGTCATCCACCTTGCCCGCCGCTTTGACCACGTACAGCCCCTCCTCTCCTTTCTCCACTTGCAGCCTTCTGCACCAACTCCTGTTTTTTACCTTCATGGCCTTGCTCCCTCCTCTCTCTCAGCACTCATTTCCCGCTACACTCCTGTCCGGGAGCTCCACTCCTCCTCTGCCACCGCCCTCGCCTGCTCACGGCTCCCCTGCTCCTCTAAACACATCCGCCCCTTTTCCCTGGCAGCCCCCCATGCCTGGAACTCCCTCCCTGAACACATTCGCTCGGCTTCCTCCCTACAAATCTTCAAATCCCTCCTCAAAACCCACCTCTTCCATCAAGCTTTCCCTGGCTCCTCGTTCCCCTCGCCGACTTCTCCTGAATCATCATATCTTGTGTAACATTAAATAACTACATTAAACCAAGCATGTGCATCTGAGACCTCACGAGCTCGTGTATGTATCCTTGTCTCTTCCTCTGTTTCCCCATGCTTTGTCTTCCCCCCCCCCGCAGTTGCTCTTAGATTGTAAGACTGCTAGGACAGGGACCGTGTCTCTTTCTTACAATTGTAAAGTGCCAGGTACATAGCTGGCACTATATAAATGCTTAACCTCAAACCTCAGGGACTGTACTTGACCCATTATTTCCAGAAAATATTTGGGGCAGGGTGCTCCAAATTAGCCTTTTTAAAAAAAAAAAAAAGACGTGAATTTTAAACTCATCTCAGGATTTGTGGCTTCTAGAACTGGAACAAGAACCCACAAAGGCAGGTATACTAGTCAAATTTCCGGTAGTCGAATCGACTTGAAAATATTGGGTACCAATTGATACCCGATTTTGACCCCATTTGAGTACCCAATGTCCCAGAACGTCAACTTTCAGTCTAGATTTTGGGGTTCCCCATTCCCATACACGGATTGGTAATTGGAGGGGGGGGAATCAGTAGCAGAAATTACCCGTTTTTCAGGTAGTCAGAAGCCTGGTCGGCAGTTGAGTACTCCATCGAGTCCTTGCTGCTGAACTAAAAAATTAGAGTATTACCCATGGACTACCCATCTACTCCTGAAGACTTGGGTTGGCAGCATTGGGGTAAACTAAGTTTAAGGTGATTCAAGGAAGGAGGAATAGATTTGGTTCATGCAACAGAGAGGTTTTGAAAACAAATTATATACTAAAACACACATCAAGTTAAACCCACACTGCATCTGTAATAAGGATACTAAATTCTTTAGAGAAAAACAAAGCGATTCCTGAATGGATCTGATCAATGGGGAGGGGGTGGGGGGAGAAGAGGTTCAGCTGACATTACATTAATATAATTCTTTTTCCACCCCCAATTCAAGCCCAGTAATTTGCCTCAGTAATACCCTGCAGCTTTAGCTCCACAGACCAGCTGTACATCATGTCTTTGTCCTTGGCCTCCCACCTTCCCACTCCTCTGCCCTCGTTCATGGCCTTAATAAATTCCATATTTCACTGTTGAAAAACATTACCCTACACAGACACTGTTGAAAACCCACAACCAACCAGAATTTGGGGTGACAGAAGGTGAATCTACAAAAACACATATTTCTGCTCAGTGAAGGGAAACAGAGCTTCGCCTGAGGATGAAGCAAAGTGGTTCAGGGTTGGGTCCTGTAACATTTGATTATTAGTTGCAAAGCCATCAATCAAAAACCTTGTTAGACATTAATCAAATGCATGTAGAGCAAGATTTATGAGCAGCTGTAAAGTTTGCCGCATACTATCCATCTATAACAATGGCTTTCGACTTCCCGCTCAACAATGGTTAGAGTCTACCAAGTGAGCTTGAGACTTATGTTAATGGCAAATGAACACTAATCCGCATAATGCAAGAGAATAAATCAATCCTCCCCTTAGCTTATACGCTTTTTTTTTCTTCATGGAAAATAGGATTTAGCAAATAAAGATTTTTATTATTATTATTTAAAGAAATGCACAGGAATATTTACAATTTAGAGATTTATGTAACCCGCCAAAGCAGAACAATATCAGAAATGACATACTGGGTCAAATCAATGGTCCACCTAGTCTGGCATCCAGTCCTCCAACTAGCCCCAGCACAGGATGCTTCAGAACAGTGGTTCACAAACTTTTTGTGGCTGTGTACCCCTTTTCATCTTTAGTGAAGAGCCAAGAACCCCCAACTAATTTGCATAAATTGACACAACCGCGTGACTTGCAGCAGCAGTCGTGCCATGGACCCCCAAGGAATGCTTTGCGGACCCCCGTCTGGGAACCACTGCTTCAGAGGAAAAACCTTAATAGTGACCATAAGCGCCATACTCAGTCAGACCAATGGTCCACCAAGCCCAGCATCCCGTCTTCGACGGTGGCGTTCATTTGGGAGAAGTACCAAAAGGTAACAATGGGGCAATTCCTTCCCCTATGTCCAGTCCCAGCTCCTGACAGTCAGAGGTTACGTCACCAAAGTCTACTTGTCTAATAGTCATTAATGGACCTACCCTCCAAGAACTGGTCCAATTCTTTTTAAACCCAGCGATACTACTAGCCTTGACGACATCCTCTGGCAACAAATTCCATAAGTTAATTGGGACTTGAATGGAAAAAAAAAAGTTGAAATCTGTAGCCAATTAATTCCATAGAGTGTCCTCTAATTCTGGTACTACTTGAGAGGGTAAACAGCTCCCTATTTACTCAATCCACGCCACTCACGATTTTATAAACTTCTATTATATCCCCTTTCAGTCGTCTCTTCTCCAAGGTGAAGAGCCCCAACCTATCAAGTCTCTCCTCATATGGAAGCAGTCCCATACCCTTTATCATTTTTGTTGCCTTTCTCCGTACCGTTTCTAGTTCTACTATAACTTTTTGTAATGAGGCTACCAAAACCACACACAATATTCAAGGTGCATTTGCACCATAGATTTACATAGCAGCATCATGATATCTTCTCTACCTCTTCCTGAATAGTTCCGAAAATTGTTTGTCTTTTTGACCCCATGAAGATTTCAATGGAAGGTGACCCATGGCCACTGATACACACACTGTCATAGGCTAATTACCTTCCCAAACCCAGAAATACACACCATCATTTTCATATCGCTAAGAACCACGACGTCCATTACACCAATCGAAACCTGAAGATGTTCCCATCAAAGCTCTGGCTCCCAAGTGGACTTGGTGGCTTTGGCCAGCAGCAATATTTTATTTATTTATTTTATTTGGATTTCTACCCTACCCTAAACCCAAAAGCTCAGGACAGCTTAAATAATAATAATAATAATAATAATATATATAGTGCCAGCTGTGTACCTGGCACTGTACAATCAACAGTTGTAGACAGGATCTTATCCCAAGGGGCTTACAATCTAAGAGAGACAAGGAAGGGGGGACAAGTGAGAGGTGAACATCAGGAGAGACAAGGATATATTTATGAGGTTGTAGGAACATGAGCTTAAGAATCTCCTCCCTGTAACTAAGTTATCTCATTATCTTACCATCAAAGAAAAGATTCTGCTCTCTTATTTTGATGCAATAAAAACATTGCATAAAAATAAGACCTATAAATGACACCCACCCACCCAACTCCACCCCAAACTAAAAATCTATCCCTGCCTGTTGAAAGCCTGGCCAAAGGAACACATTTTATACTGCCTTCAGAAGATGCATATGGTAGCGCTTAGACTCCAAGGGAAGGGAGTTCCAGAGTCATGAAGCAGCCACCGGGAACGCCTCTCGGTGTGCCCAGCTGGGCCAATGATGGAACTTGCAAGAGGGCACTCTCAAACTGATCTTAGGGGTCATGACGCGACATAAGGAAGTGGTCCTTTAGGTATGTACAGCACAGGGCACACTTACCATGTTCCCATGACCTCCATGGGCGTCCCGCAGCCAAAAGAAAGAAGCTTCTCTTTCTTCCGAGGGACATGCACGAACACGCCCCTGGGAAGCCACTTCTGGAGAGAGGCACAGTACAGTGCCCCCAAGAGCTGCATGTGGCTCTCAAGCTTCCATTTGCCCACCTCTGTACTAGCGCTTCATAGGGTGAAAACAGACATGACGTTAACCACCCTTGGTGGTCATTTATGTATGTTTCAGGGCTGCATAGGGCACCAATACAGCCCTGCAACATGCATAAATAATCACCAAGGGTGGTTAAAGGGTGGTTAGGGTCATGTCTTGTTTTAACCCGTAGTGATCAGACACATCCAACCGGTTTAAAAAAATACTAACTCTTCAGCTCTGTTTCAAAATGGCCCACTGAGCCAGGTGCACAAAACATACAAGAAAAAGACATGGGCAGAAATCCGGAAGCTGAAGCATAGGAAGACATTTTAAGCAAGAACACAAACAGCTGATGCGATTACGTGGAAGACTATTCAGTGTTGTGCAGTCTTGTTCCATGTAGTTCTTATTTACCCAAGGAAATTAATTAAAATGCAACATTAAAATGGTAAAAAAAACTCAAGAACCAACTTTCCTACTTAATGCACTGGCCACGGTCTATTATCATTCAAGAGTTAAACAATATTTTTAATAAAATAGAAAACCACCAAAGAACAATTTAGCTAATGGCATGGCTGCCAGTCCAAGTAGGCTCATTAACCAATGCCAACTGCTCAATTAGCACAGACCTGTAAATGTTTCAATACCTCAGATGGGGAAATGGAATAATTTCCCAGAAGGCCCTTGCAACTAACTCGGTAAAAGCAAAGTCTACTTGTTACTGAATCATGTGTCTGCTTAGACAGCTCTGGAGGATTGAAAAACCTAAACCTTTTCATATCCAAAGTAAGCACAGGATGGGATTGGCAGTTGTCTCTACAGCACAAAAGAATAGGCGCATAGCCCTCCCATTCAGACAACCCGTGGGACAACAGTCACCTTTACCGTACACAAGAGCCTTCTATTTAAAAAGCTTCTCAACAAGTTTTATTAAGTAAAGAATTCAATAGTTCCTAAAGAACAAGATTGAGTACAAGCAGGTACGCCATTAAACACCCAACAATAGTTCTCATACACACCTGAGCATTTTCATCATTTGTCAAGAGAGGGGACAGTGGTCAGGACACCTGCATTAATCTCCTATCTAGCTTAGGAAGGACCAATGACTGTCTTCTACCAGAAGAACCAATGGGAACTTTCTGAAGGGACTTTTGTCTCAGACACACACAAGCACAAAACACTACACTATGGGGAAATAGTAGAATCTGGCTCTGCATTTTAGTATGTGCACTGCACCAAGACTATCTAAAAACCCAACTCCATGTTGTTAGCATAGCTTACAGGGCACTGAAGTAAACTGCCTAGGAACACACAACATAGCTGATAAAACTGAGCAACACAGCTCTGGTGTAACAGTAATAAATAAATAATAGTTTTATTTATAAACACGCCCCCTGCCTTGCATGGCACTCAGAGCGCTTGACAGAATTTAACACAATATGAAAGTATAAAACAATTTTAAACAATTCAAAACATTAATAATTTATCCCACAAAACAGAACAAGACGGCGCTTCTACTGTCTCTGACTCGCCTACTGCTAAAGTGTTGCATCAAAATTGTGGTGGATTTGAGCAATTTTATCAGCAAAAAAGTACACGAACAAATCACAGCGTGCATTCAATGACTCTAAATCTACGCGGGGGAGGCCAGGGTGACCAGCCCCCTCACCACCTGGAAAAGCTCCATCAGGCAGGACTTAGCACACGCAATGAGGGCAGTGAAGAAAACTTTGTTTGCTGCCCACACCGCCACGGCATAGGTACGCAACCAGACTTTATGCCGCAATCGGTCAACTTCAGCACGCGAATGACGCCACCATTGCTCTAACCGCCGCCCTGCCCGCTTCATCCGCCGCAGCTCCTCCATATACCACGGGGACCTGCGTTGTCAACGGTTTGGGAGCGGACGCCTAGGAGCCACCCGGTCAATGGCCTCCACCAGCACAGAATTCCATATGGTCACGAAATCGTCAAGTGAGCAGTCATCGAGATCAAAGGAGACATCCCCTAGAGTAGTCTGGAACCTTCCAGGTTCCATAAGCCGTCGGGGGCAAACCATCCTAACTGGTTCTGCATCCTCCCAGGAGCCGACATGCGCCAGGATACCAGCCCAGAGGAGATAATGATCCGTCCGTGACAAGGGCACTGATGACACCTCCCCCACTAACAGATCCCCCACCTCAAGGCCTATCCAAAATATCATGTCCAGGTTATGTCCTCCAACATGTGTGGGAAACACCATTCTCAGAGACAGGCCCATGGTTGCCATGGCGGCCATAAACTCATGCTCTATCCCTCCAAGACTGGTGTCGGTATGGACGTGTAAGTCCCCCAGGACTATCACCCTGGGGACTGCAAGACCACCTCCAACACCAGCTCGGTCAGTGAGGGCAGGGAAACTGCCATAAAGGTAGGTGCCCGGTATATCAGCAGTATCCCTACTCTGTCTCCAGCCAAATCCAACACCAGATGAAGGCCCCTATACCCATGATAGTTTGCAGAGAAAATCTCCTCACAGAGAATGTATCCTTAAAAATAATGGCTACACCGCCCCTCCAGCCCCCAGCTGAGGCTGAGGCTGTACGGAGTACTCAGCTGGAACAACGTCAGCTGATATAGGTCCTGACCCATTCTCCAACCAGGTCTCCGCAATACATGCGAGGTTGGCCGCCTGGTCCAGGATCATCTCCCGAACCGTAGTTGATTATTGGCTACCGACCTCGCACTTACCAGCAGCAAACCAAGGCCAGGGGCCCTCGGATTCACAATCACCTTACCATCTGCCTGGGGGCCATTAAGCGGGACAAGAACAACACATCTGTCTCGCCTCACAGATCTAATTCACCCTCAGATGCAAGGGATGCTCTCAGGACTGTTTGAGCCACTTATTGTGAACTAGATCCATGCCTGTCCTGGCTGGTCAAGGCCAGCTGGGAAACATTAGGGCCACTGCTGGCGGGGACTGTCAACGCCTCCCTTGGGAGAGCAGGGTGCGGGACTGTCTCAAGGAGGCTGTGGTGCGGCCCCTGCTCAAGAAGCCATCATTGGATGTTGACGTCCTGGTCAGCTATCGGCCGGTCTCTAACCGTCCTTAAAATTCCCTTTTTAGGGAATGTTATTGAACGGGTGGTGGCCTGGCAGCTGCGGAAGCATTTGGACTGGATTAATTTTCTTGATCCCTCACAGTCTGGCTTTTGTTTGAGATATGGCATGGAGACTGCACTTATGGCCTTGGTCGATGACCTCTCCCATGAGTTGGACCGGGGTCATTCTACCCTGTTGATCCTGTTAGATGTCTCGGCTGCATTTGATACTGTTGATCATGAGTTGTTGGTGACTCGGCCACGGGACCAGGCAGGGATTCGCGGTACGTTCTTGAGTGGTTCTGCTCTTTCCTGGCTAGGAGAATCCAATGTGTGGTCCTGGGTGATTCTTCATCTTCTCCCTGGGGCCTCACATATGGAGTCCCACAGGGTTCAATCTTGTCCCCACTCTTGTTCAGTGTGTATATGCAGCTTTTGGGGGAGGTTCCTAGGGAATTTGACGTACAGTGTCATCAATTATTATTATTAACAAACATTTATATAGCGCCAGCAGTGTACCTGGCACTTTACAAAGTAATAAAATAGACACGGCCCCTGCCCCTAGGGCTTACAATCTGAGAGACAGGAGCTGG
>QEPC01000343.1:4326821-4347723 GCA_003113815.1 Sphenodon punctatus
GAGTTTTAAGAAGAGATTTGAAGGTATGAAGGGAGGGGCAAGGCGGATGTGGACAGGGAGGGAGTTCCAGGCATGGGGGGCAGCAAGTGAGAAGGGACGAAGGCGCTTAGGGGAGCAGGGAAGGCGTCGAAGGGTGAGAGAAGGAACAGAGGAGGAGCGAAGTCAATATGCTGACGACACCCAGTTATCTCTCTCCTTTTCATCTGACTCAGACCTGGCAGTCTCAGTGCTTACCGGTGTTTGACGGCTGTGGGGGACTGGATGAGGGCGAGCCGCCTGAAGTTGAATCCCGACAAGACAGAGGTGATGGAAGATTGGCTAATAGTTGCTAATGGACCTGACAGGATCAGGGAACATGAGGGGAGCTGGGGGAGAACAACAGGGAATGGATTCCCCATTGTGACCTGTTGGGTGCTTCTCCCAAGCCATCGTGACTGGCCACTGTCAGAGACAGGATGCTGGGCTTGATGGACCATTGGTTTGACCCAGTATGGCACTTCTTATGTTCTTATGGTTGTGGGGAAGGCTGGAGGAGTGGTGGTCCCCATCATTGATGGGGTCCGTCCTGCCCTAGTATCTCAGGATCGGAGTCTGGGGGTGCGCCTGGGCCCACAGCTCCACCTGGATGTCCAGGTGGCGGCTGTGGTGAAGGGGGCATTTTGCCAATTACATCTGGTGTGTCGGCTTCGGCCATGTGTCTCAGACTCGGATCTGGCCACGATCGTCCATGCTTTTATTACCTCGAGACTAGACTACTGTAGCGCACTCTACGCAGGGCTACCCTTGGTGTTGGTTCGGAGACTACAGCTGGTGCAGAACGCAGCAGCTCACCTCCTAACGGGGACGGGCCGTCGTGAGCACGTTACACCAGTGCTTCGCTCTCTGCTCTGGCTGCGGATAGCCTTCCGGGCTCAATTCAAGGGGTTGGGGGGGGGGTGTAATTTGTTTTATTGGGGAGTTTAACTGTATTACTGTTTCACCGTTTTAAAATTATTTCAACAGAGATGCTTTGAGCAGGAGGGAGCGGCATACAAATTTTATAATAAATCCATAAATTGATGCAATTTATGATGCATAAACTAAACTTACAGTAACATGAACAGTCTGTATAGTTTTATTCACGCTAACACCTTACGTTACACCCCATGTTTGATGGTAATATATCAATTTAGGTTTAGGATTTTCTAAATCGTTTTTAGCTAGTTTATCTCAACTTGGCTAGGAGGTATTCCCTGAGCAGCGATACCCGTCTTTACATGTTAAGAGCATAATGACTGGGACTGGAGTGGATTTTGGCACAGACTCAAAATGGGAAAGTCTATATGCTTTCCCTGCTCTCTGTGGGCGTGGGCGGGCGCACACACAAGAATCATCATCATTTTTATCATTTCTAAAGCACTATCCGTGTCGCCTTCACGATGACAGTGAGACGGGTCATTATTATTCCCATTTTCATTATTATTCCCATTTTATACATGGGGGACTGAGGTTGGAAAAGCATGACTTGCCCATGGCCGCCCAGCAAGTTCATGACGGAGACACAGTTTTTGAATGGTTGGGTCTCCCAGTCGAAGCTCAACTTTTTTATCCACTTGGCTATACTTTGTTGGACCATTGCAAGTGCAAACCATTACTGTAGCAGCAATTAAGGTTATTCTTTAGCCTAGATGTTACTGCACACAGATACAAAGGGAAAGATGTTGGGAGCTATTATTGAATAGAATCATCTCCTGGAAGATATCACCAGAAGAGACCAACAGCAACGAGTCAGCCCACATCTTTGGAGGGAAGGTCAGAAATTTCTTATTCAAACTTTTTTTTACCCCTTACCAAAACATTTGTTTTCCTCCAAACTAAAGTTTCAATAGAAATGTTTTTGGACCTCTAACAAGGGAAATTGATGCACTGCACATCAGCAACACGAGTCTGTCATGGGGTTACATCTCCTTACCATACAGTGTACTCAACAGTGCACCCACCGCACCCCTGATCTGCATTAAACACAAACATTTTCACTCAAATTTTCACTCAAATTTCTATCGGCAATTTTTAGAAAAACTCATCAAAATTTCTTAACTTCTTTTCGTTCCAATTTGGGATGAGCACAAAAGAATTGCAAATTCCACTTACTTTATTTGGTTTTGCATGGGATAGCTATTCCCTTTCTCCACCAGACTTTTCCAAGCTTGTCAATAGCAACGCTACACTTTTAAGATGCATTAGGATACGATCAGGTGCGTGCAGTCACTACCGCATGTTTTCAGAATGGCCCAGTACAGCCAACCTCATTGGGTCATCAAATTCTCTAGCGCTCTCTTAGTTGGAGTTAACTGCATCTACCCCAGTGAGACAAGAGGCAGCACCAAGCCTGTCAGCAGCTACCACCCTGAGCACCTCACCTTCCCTCCTGCCCCCATGACTCTCCTCCCGGACCCCGCAAGGCCTGGTTTCTTGTTTTCTACAACTACTCCTTATCATTTCTATAGCGCTACTAGGTGAACGCAGTCATTTACAGTCTGTCACAAGTCTGGGAGATAGGTCCCTGCCCAGTGGGCTTACAGTGTAAGATGGACATGGATGAGGGGGAACACACAGGGAAAGATAGACACACTCATAGTCCCATTTTACAGATAGGGAACTGAGGCTGAGAGGTCGGGACTTGCCCAAGGTCACCCAGTGAGTTTATAGCTAGGGCAGGATTCAAAATCCCTGACTTCGCAGGTTGAAGTCCATCACCTTATCCACTACATCGCACAGGCTTTCCCCATGACTCCAGTGTTACCCACCACACAACCTTCCCCCTCTCACATCCTGGCTGGTATGGGGGCCAATAATTTGACTTGCCCCAGGACAGGATACCCACTCAGTACTACGGTTCGATTCTAGCGGCAGACTCCAAGAGGTGCTATTCCCCTGTCAGGACAGTGGATGCGGCAAGTGCCTTAGATGTTTCCACCGAAATGTGAGATTGGAGTCTTCTCTTGACACGGAATTGGTGTGCATCTGTCTCTCTGTCTTCCAGCAGTTCTGCTGCTTTCATGGGAAATAAAAGATACTGATGGAAAATTTCTTTCAACTGCCACGAGTGACTTTGAAGAATTAGGGATGGAAAACAAATGGAATGTGTTTAATTTTCCCCAGACATGTCAGTTCTTTAAATATAGATTATGCTAATAGAAATTATTCAGTATTTTAGCAGCTTTTTGTGGATGTTAGGAGCTTAGCTTAGAGACAAAAAGGAAAAGGAAAAAAAAAAAAAATCAGATCAGGGACATCCGTTGTGGGGTTTTTTGTTGTTTTTCTGCATTGAGACAAGCGAAAACTTCACAGGGTACATTTCGAGAGCTGCACATAGGGATTTAGCAGCGTGACTCCCATTAAAGTCAATGGGATTCACAGTGCTATAGAACCATGCAATGCTTTGCAAATTTACCCCTCACTGTTAGTTCCAGGGTCAGGAGAAGAAACCATTCATCTTTTTTCCTAGCAAGTAAAATAAATTGGCATCTGGCTAGCAACTTAACTACAATTCTTCAGATTGCTTCATGGCTCCGTTCAATTCAACTATTTCTTCCTTACACACTCTGCTGGAACTGCTACATCCCACTGATTTCTATATGGACAAACAGACAGACATGCTTACAAATATACATCTTTTCTACGCACATGCTATTGCTTATAACATGCAGGGAGCAGTGAACGTCAAAATGTGTCTTAAAGGCTGTGTATTTTTTCCCATGAAAATAAGAGATAAGATGCATTGCATGCAAGAGGATTGGATTATCTTCTTGGATTGTGTTAAATACGTCGCCTTGTAACTTCACCGAATATCCCTTTGTTCGTGTAGTAGAAGCAAAAGTGAATCGATTCAGGGAGGCTACGCAAGCCAATGAGAGCCGAGTTTGGCTCTACCATCGTCACTTGATTAACAATTCTGGAGCAGATGCATGAGCTGGAGAAGCATTCAGCACAGCTCCACGTAGCAGAATCTACAAAAATAAAGCACGATGGTCACCCAAGACACCAGGTAGATCTGAGCACACACAAGGAAAAGGAGAGAGCACAAGGATGATTCCTCTCTGTTTTCAGAGGAAGTAATTTGCTGCAAGAAGAAAATGCACAGCTAGTAAAATTCAACATGCTACAACCTCCACTGAAGTACTACAAGCCTTGCTTTACAATTCAGAAACTGGCACATACAGCAGAGCAGCCAGGGAGGGATGAAGAAAACATGCTATTTAAATACCAACCACGTTAGCTCATGGGTAATGTAGTACACTTGTACTTCATCCTTTCAACTAATTGCTTAAGACATCCTGCTACAGCGGAGACAGTAACAGTAGTATGCCCTCAGTCTTCATTAAATGCCAGCTCTTAATAGCAGGCTCCAAAAGGGGCTTAATTGCATTTACTCCAAGCTCCTGAACTTTAAAAGTTGTTAATCAGATTTCTATGTAAATGGAATGACGATTAAAGGTTAAGTACAGGTTTCTGAAATTTCAGAAGTTGAAGACGCATTGCCCTTAACAGGAAAAAGAAACTATCAGACTTGACAGGAACTAAACATCTTAATTAAACGCTCAGAAGTACAGTACTTATTTCGGCATGAAGTCCTATTTTCAAATGTCAAATTTAATCACACACTTGAATAAAATATGCAATATTCCTACAGCAAAGAGGAAGACCTAACACCTTGGGATTCCTCTCCGGGAAAAATATGTCCCCATCCCCAAAATTCCTTTGGTTCCTTCTAAGGATCTGATCACCCTTGAAGCCACCTGCTGCTGCTTCCGTCCAGGTGTCACCATAGAGCGCATTTTATATCTAGTTCAAGAACACCACAACAGGATGTTTTTCAACACACTCGTCCTTCCCTTGTAAATTCACTTTCCCCCCTGTAACTACAGTGGCATGCTGGCGAATAAATGCGAGGCCCCTCATAAATCTGACTTGCAAGGATTTATGCTCCCTGAGGATGTCTCTCATCAATTATCATCAGAGTCAAAAAGCATAAAAACTTCTTTGGGGGATGAATTTAGTACTTCCCAATGGTGCTGAGTTGGCAGTGTGAAAGCACCACATTTATCCAGAAAATGGGTCTCCTACAGGCACTCTGTTTGCTGCCACTAAGCGCCGGCCTTCAACTGGTTTCTCACCAGCGAGATATTCATTCTCTGACACTCCTTGTGGCCTCTTTTCTGGGCTACCAGTGAAAGATATAATACATATTATACATTTTCTGCCAAGCAAATGTATTTCTTATAATAATGCCTTGAAGACTCACTCAGTCACTGACTTTCACGCCAGCACTGTACAAACAGAGACAAAAAGATAGTCTCCGTCCCCAAAGAGCTTACATTTCAACTATAAAAATGACCAAAAAAGGTGACTCATCAGGCCGAGCACAAGGAAATGCTATAATACTGGTGACTATAGACCAAGAGTGAACTCAGCAACTCTACCTGCTTAGCCAGAGTCAAGTTTTACAAGGTCCTAACTTAACGCATAAACTAAGAACCGCCATTCTGGGTCCGACTGATGGTCCATCAAGACCAGCATCCTGCCTTGAAAGTGAAGACAAAGGAGTACTCCACTTGCAGCTTGTAATAGATGCCTACAGTAGGTGGAAGCATTAATGGAGCAACTTGGAGGTTGGGGGAAAGGATTTGGGGGGGGGGGGGGAATGAAGTAAATAGGTTATTGATTTTTAAAAGTCATCACAGGATATTTTCAGATGTGACAGTGGACCACTATCTATTTATTTTAAGCATTTATTAGTCGCCCCATATGCCTACGGCATCTATGGCTAACGTACAATTCAATAAAAACAATTGAGTAAAACAATTTTTAAAACCACCACACAATTTAAGAAGCTCAAAACAGGGTTAGAACAAATAAATCAAAACAGAAATAAGGATAGGGAGGAGCTAAGAACCCCGACCCCCCCTCCCCAAAGGCCTGGGCGAACAGCCAGGTTTTACAAGCCCGCCGGAATGTTAAAAGGCTTGGGGCCAAGCGACTTTGCCACACTTTTCCCCATAGGCCACTGCCACATCAGTTCCCGGGGTGCCAGATGTTTTCCCAGGATAGATCCCAGCCATTCTGACAGCTGGCCCAGACTTCAACTTGGGGAAAGTCTCTGACTTTCAGCCTGGACTAGCTTCCAGCACAACCAGGATCCGACCGCCCGACTGACAGTAAAAATAGGCTCTCATGTTTGAAAGCCTACTTTACTGGACCCGGTGCGGAGTCCCTGCCAGTTTCTGGCACCATGGTGGCTAGGGATGGGTGAAGAGAACGCCATTCGGATGTTCAGTTCGAAACCCGAGTTTGGGTTCAGCTGTTCGGTTCGGCAGAGTTCGGTTTGGCCGAACTCGGCCGAACGTTCAAAAAAGTGCCATCGGTACCGAAACCGAAAATTTTTCGATATCGGTATTTTTGGCCCTGAAACCACCCCTGGTGTCCTGTCCACCCCTGGTGCCAGGAAGCCTGCTCCTCAGCTGCTTCCCCCTTTCCAGTCACGTTTTTCCCAACCCCAAACTCATCCGAACGTTTCCAAACTGTTCAGCCGTTCGAATGTTCGGTTCGGAAGTTCGGTTCAGTCGTCCGAACAGGCCAAGTTCGGGCCGAACTCCAAACTTGCGATTCACGTTCGCCCATCCCTAATGGTGGCCATCACTGGCCGCTATGGCTGCCTGTCAGGAGGCAGGGTGGGTCGCTGCGTGCCGCGCAGGGCGGATGCACATCGGCATCTCTCGACCCTCCCCAGCGGCTTGGCCCTCATCGCGTTAGTTCAGGGGTCCGGCCCACTCCTGGCTGCAGTGGTGGCCCATCTCCAGAATGGATAAGCCCATGGCGTCGTCAACTAGGAAAACACCCACTGTTACTTTGCGCCATTAAAATGCTGTGAAGTCCCATTAAAAACATCCACATCCGAGTAAGTTTGCATGCAAACCCTAGTTTTATTTGTCAGAGCTACTTGGAGAAAAAAAGTGCTGTTGTATTCTTTTCAGAGGCTGCCTTGAGCTAATGAAAGAGTGCCAAAACACAAGTATTTTACAAGTGCCAACTGCATATTAAAAAAAAGAAAGAAAGAAATCTCCCGCTGATTCACTAGCAAAGGCCTAGAAATAGCAGTTCCTTCATTGACTTCCAAGTTCTGAATCGTATCTGATCTAGATATTAAAAATTGTGGCCTCCCTGAACAAACACATTGCTCCCTCCCAATCTTCAGTTCCCCTCCTGAGAACCTACCTCTTCTGTCACGCTTTCCACAGCTCCTCTCCCCTCACAGATTTCTCCTTTAGGCTTCTCTGTCTATTTATTTATTTAGTTAGTTCCACTGAATACCCTGCCCCTCTAGCAACCCGGAACGGCTTACAACAAAAATAAAAGCACAGAATACAATTATAAGATACAATTCAAAATCTTCAACAATAATACAACAGGGTGGTCTGCGATAAACCCACCCCTCTGTCTACTGTCCCCTCCTACAGGATCCCCCCGACCTCTTCTCTTACTACTAAGGTACACATGGGCACCTGTAACGTTTCAGTTTCACAAACTTATCCCTTTCCTTCCCCATGTGCTCCTCCCATTATCCATTCTAGATTGCCCTCCCACGCCTCCCCTAACCACCTTAGTCCCTTCTCTCTAGCTGCCCCCCATGCCTAGAACTCACTCCCTGCCCACATCTGCCTCGCCCCCTCCCTTCGTACCTTCAAATCCCTCCTCAAGACCCACCTCTTCCTCTCTGCCTTCTCCGATTCCTCGCTCCCCTCTCCTAACTCCTGCTGATACCCTCCATCCAGTACAGTCTGTTACCTGAGGTCTGTGTACTCCTATCCACACCACACGGACCAACCAGCCATCATTCTCGATGTAACCAAGCCAAACGCGTGCACCTGGGACCTTGCATCCTCGTGAATGTTACACTCCTTGTCTCTCCCTCTGTTCCCCTTCCTTCGTCCCCCTCCCAACCCCCATCTCTCAGATTGTAAGCCCTAGGGCAGGGACCGTGTCTATTCCATTATTTTGTAAAGTGCCAGGTACATTGCTAGCGCTATATAAATGCTTGCTAATAAAATAAAATAATAATAATAATAATTAAGCCTCTTGGGGCAGGGATCCGTCTCTGTAACCTTTACTGTTCATCCTCAGGCGCACTGCTGGCACTAAACAACAACAAAAGGGAAAGCCACAGCAAACAACATCGGCTCTTGGAAAACAGCTAGGTAAGGTCACTCTGAAGGAGGTCCTGCGGACATGAGCATCTGTAGGACCGTACCTCGACACGCCAGGGAGACGAATGAGACGGCACATTCACCTTGGGCATTAACACAGTGGCCCAGCACTGGCCTTAGAATTTGTGGGACCCGAGCTGAAGACAAAATGTGGGGGGTCCTGATGGCCCCACCTCCCTCGCCCCGGTCCTACCCTCTCTGGGACACCCTCTGCAGAGTCCTAGAGGGACCTGTGATTTGGGCTCGGCTGTGAAAGAGCGTGTGTGTGTGGGGGGTGCTCGTTCTGTCTTGGGGAAAACATAGTCACTCTCGAGGCCCTAGAAGTAGAGAGAAAAGGGTGGGGTTCAGGGCAGTCACCCGTCCCCAGGTGGCCCTGTGGTTAAGGCCAGTCCCGCAGTGGTTACCATTTCAGGCACCACCTGTAAGACCGTTGGGTATCTTTACTATGAAAAGGCTGGGAAGTCACGCTCTCTTGAACTCACCCTAGGTACGGTATTATGATGATTATTATAAACATTTATATAGCGCCAGTAGTGTGACCTGGTGCTGTACAGATCATAGAAATAGACGTGGTCCCTGCCTGTGGCTTACAATCTCTAACCCTAAAAGAGTCCAGGATTATTGGTGAAATGTCAACTGCCTTTCTAGGCATGAGAACGAGGACCCCCTCCTCTCCACTCCTCCCCCCAAAAAACGCAGAAAATTCCCCCTGCTAAAACTGATCATGATAAAGAGAACTGGAACTGGGAACCTTCAAGTTTTCTAGCCTAAGATATAAATAAGAAACTGATGCCAGAGGGGGGAGCTCATGGCAAAGAGAAGATTCACATTTTCAGTTGTGGGGGAAAAAAATAATCATCATCCAAGTTTAATATTGTTAAAAGCTCTTGTGCAATAGCCATTTCGTCTTTTCAAAGTACCCATCAGGCTCCCCATCCCTTCTGTCTTTTATGTTGCACTATGTAAGGTGTAGCAATGGGCCACCGAAATGCCAATGTTAAGCGGATTATAATGTTTCCAAACATGCTCCATTACAGTAGATGCATAAATGTCTTTCTGCATCAGGGAGCCCTCTTCCCCGCTTTCATCAGCTTATCAAATGAAGCTAAACAGCAACGCTCACGTCTAAATGATACTGGGGACCCTGTAATGGGATTAGGAAAAGCACCAACATTGGTTTCAAGGAGGCGTGCGACCTTGCCGAGATTTCTTACTCTGTACTTTAAAGGAAGACCTTGTAACGATTGAATGGGATTCGAGGGAAAAGGTTTGCAATTCCTAGGGCAGATTTTTTTCTCTCTCTCTTGGCAAATAAAAAAGGCAAGTGTTGTACATATACAGGAAAACCAGGCAAGTTTCAATAACTAGCATCAAGCTTCGCATGCTCCCAGAAGTTGGGAGCCATTTCTCACTTACCAACCGTTTTATTTATTTATTACATTTTTACCCAAGAACTCAGGCTGGCTTACAGTATAAGAAATATAAAATCCAATCCAATACATTTAAAATCCCTTAAAACCCACATCATCCCAACCAACCACCCCACTCTTTATCCCCACCAAACCTCCTCCCCAAACCCACCCAACCCTATCCATGCCTGCCAAACAAAAAGGTCTTACAGAGAGATGATCTTTTGAGGCCATGTTCTGATGGAGAGGTAAATCAAAACAACTACTCTGATTTAATTAAACCAAAAGAAACTATTCTGCTGCAGTTGAATTCTCTAAATTAAAATAGTACAACATCAATCTCCACCTAGCTAAGATGTAATGATCGCTGAACCATGGTCGCCTTCGCCACCCTCGTATTGACACGAATATTTACCCCAAAATACACATTGAAGAATATCTACTCCTGATTATTCAGGAATCTACACTTGTCTTCCTACTCCTGAATGATGTCAGTTTAGCTCTCTGTCCATGTGAACACTTCAGCAGTAAAGGGAAAGGCCCAACTACATCAAATTCACTGTTCGAACATGTGCTTAGACATGTGTTCTCACAGGCATGCCAGATCTGGAGGAACTACTCTGGATGAACTCTCTCCCTGCACCTCTATTTTCACAAAGGGAAGGAGCAGAGAGCTAAAGATCTCCTTCCAACTTGCCAGGAACGTCCATCACATAAGGGAGATTCAGGATAGACTCTACTTAGTTAATGGTGTCTTTATTGCTGTCGGGACTTGCAGGATTTATATTTAAGTCTCAAAATGAGGTTCCTAGCAAGGAAGAAGGAATAGACTAGCCAACCATCAACGAGGCAGAGATACTGTGATTCACACACAGGAAGGAGGAAGTTCTGAAATTTTCTGTATTGCGGAGCATCACGTAAGCAAGGAAAATTCCCCTGAACAGTACATAAGAGCCCCTCTCTCCACTTCAGTTTATTTTAATCATATTTTTATGCCACCCCCATCCTGCTTATGCATCTCGGGGAAGCTACCATTATAAAAACATATAAAATCATAAAACATAAGCAGACATTAAAATATCCTAACCAAAAAGAGCTCCCACCCTAACCCAACCCGCCACCCGTCTCCCTCAGCAAAGGTCTGGTGGAACACTTTAAATGTATTTATTTAAATTTTTATCCCACCCTCTCTCTTGAGGATCAGGGTGGCTTACAATTCTTTAACTTATTCACTGTAACATTAATAACTAATAAATTCAATCCTCACAAACTCCTTGTGAGGGCAGGTTAGGCCGATAGTTCAGACTGGACCAAAGCCATTTGATGAACTCTTGGCTAAGTTAAGACTTTAACCGGGTACGTACGTGCACTTGAGACCTCGCTTCTTCATGAATGTTAGACCCCTTGTCTCTCCCTCTGTTCCCCTTCCTAAGTCTCTCCCCCAGCTCTTGTCTCTCAGATTGTAAGCCCTAGGGGCAGGGACCGTGTCTATTTTATTACTTTGTAAAGTGCCAGGTACACTGCTGGCGCTATATAAATGTTTGTTAATAATAATAACAACAACCAGGGCCTCCCCCTACCTCCTTGTCCCAGGACTGCAGTCTTAACCACATTGGCTCTTAAACACACTTCTCTGAAGTGGTAATTATCCTCCGCCCCATCCCAAATGTACTTTAACCCCATGCTTGTGGGAAAACAAATGAGGTTAAAGAGAATCAGGAGACAATTGCCCCCAAACAAATGAGTTCCTGGTTCAGTTGGCTCCACTAGGAGCACGAGGGACAGAAGCAAAACAGTTCCAGGAATTTATTATTATTATTATTAGAAAGCATTTATATAGCACCAGCAATGTACCTGGTGCTTTACAAAGTAAAGGAATAGACACGGTCCCTACCCTAGAGCTTACAATCTGAGAGCTGGGGGAGACCAAGGAAGGGGAACAGAGGGAGACAACACGGGTATAACATTCACAAAGATGCACGGTCCAAGGTGCACGTGCTTGGCTGGGTTACAATGGATTCATTTAACATGCAGTTTGTAACCACACATCCCAGCAAGACCCGTTACCCCTTGCCTTGGCTTAGACCAGAGACTGTCAAGCTGATGGGTCAGGACCCCACATGAGGTCATGCCACCTGCAGTGGAGGCTGCCATCTTGCTCGATACAGGATATATTGTGCTTACTGATGTCTTCGCTGCTGTCTGGACTCACAAGATTATATTTAAGTCTCAAAATGAGGTCGCTAGCAAAAACTATGGAATCCACAAGCTTCCAAAATGAGGGACTCTTGAGGAAATTAAAGAGTCATGGGACAAGAGGCCGTGTTCCTATCATGGATCGGCACCTGGTTAAAAGATAAGAAGCAAAGAGTAGGACTAAGTGGACAGTTATCACAGTGGAAAGTAGTAACTAGTGGAGTGCCTCGGGGATCTGTACTAGGACCGGTGTTGTCTAATATATTCATTAATGATCTGGAGAAAGGAGTAAAGAGTGAGGGGATCAAATGTGCAGATGACACCAAGTTATTCAAGATAGTTGAAACCCAAGTGGATTGTGAGGAATTGCAGGAGGATCTTGCCAGACTTGGTGACTGGGCATCCAAATGGCAGATGAAATTTAATTTGGACAAGTGCAAAGTGATGCACCTAGGGGAAAAACCCAAACTATATCTATACAATGCTGGGTTCTAAATTAAGAGTTACCACTCAGGAAAGGGATCTTAGAGCCATTGTGGACGATACATTGAAATTTTCAGCTCAGGGTGCAGCAGCCCTCAAAAAAGCAAACCATGTTAGGAATCCTTCAGAAAGGGATAGAGAATAAAGTACTGAAAATATTGTAATGTCTCTATATAGCTCTATGGTACAACTGCACCTCAAGTACTGTGTGCAGTTCTGGTCAACCCATCTCAAAAAAGACATAGTAGAACTGGAAAAGGTACAGAGAACAGCAACAAAAATGATCAGAGGTATGGAACGGCTCCCGTATGAGGAGAGGCTGGATAGGTTAGGACTCTTCAGCTTGGAGAAGAGACAATAGAGGGGATATGATAGAAGTTTATAAAATCATGAGTGGGGTGGAACACATAAATAGAGAGCTGTTATTTACCTTCTTTAAGAGTACTAGAACAAGGGGATACTCCATGAAATTAACTGGCGGTAGAGTTAAAGCAAGTATTTTTTCACTCAGCACACAATTAACTTGTGGAACTTACTGCCAGAGAAAGTGTTCAAGGCCGGCAGTGTAGCTAACTTTTAAAAGGGATTGGACAAGTTCTTGGTAGGTTTTGAGGACACAACCTCTTACTGTTAGGGACCGGAACAACAGGAAATGGATTGCCCATTGTTACCTGTTGGTACTTTTCCCGAGAAAGAGATTGACCACTGTCGGAGACAGGATGCTGGGCTTGATGGACTATTGGTATAACACAGTATGGCACTACTTATGTTCTTATGCTCTAAAGCTATGTCTCACATGCCCAAACGGGACAATACTAAATAGTAATTAATTACATTTAATTATTTGAACATATTTAACAAACCTAAACATGGCACCCTCCATTCCCAATAACTTCCAATAGTACTGAGTGTGAGCAGAATATTGCAAGATCAGGTCTCCAATAATGTTCTTTTACGGGTATAATTTCAAGATCCATGTCATTCTGAGCCTTATTTATATTTATTTTTATTTATTTTTATTTTTTTTTAAATTACCCCACCCCTCCTGCTACAAGCAGCCCGGAGCGGCTTACAACATCAAACACACATGAAATGCATAAAACCAAGACAATACATGGTGTAATGTGCTTATGGCAACCTGTCCCCATAAGGAGACGGGCCGCCGCATTCTGCACTAGCTGCACTCTCCGGACCATCACCAAGGGTAGCCCCACGTAGAGATTATTGCAATAGTCCAATCTCAAGGTAATAAAAGCATGGATGATAGTGGCCAGGTCACTATCTGAAACATACGGCAAAAACCATCACGCCAGATGTAATTGGCAAAACGTACTCCTCGCCACAGCCCCCACCTGGAGATCCAGGTGGAGCTGCAAATCGAGGAGCATGCCCAGATTGCGAACCTGGGAAACCAATGGAGGACTAACCCCATCAATGATGGGAGCCACCACATCCACTGCCTTACCCACTACCATCACCTCCGTCTTGTTGGGATTCAACTTCAGTCGGCTCGTCCTCATCCGGTCCCCCACAGCCACTAAACATCGGGTAAGCACCCAGACTGCCGTGTGTGGGTCGGATGAAAATGAGAGGTCGAGTTGGGTGTCATCAGCATACCGTCCCATGACCTCAGCCAGTAGCTGCATATACATGTCAATCAATCAATCAATCAAAAACTTTATTGACGTAACCAAAGTCATAGTCATAACAGACAAACATAAACATAAGGCCCACACAAATTCAACAAAACACAACCACTACAATCCAAATAAAAATTAAAACAATACAATATAACTAGTTGAACAGGAACAGGGACAGAATGAAACCTTGCAGGGACTCCACTCGTGAGGTCTCATGGAGATGAAAAACCGTCCCTGAGCACTACACGCTGAGTTCTCCCGGCTAGGAAAGAGCGGAACCAATCAAGAACGGTCTCGTCCACTCCAGCTCCATCCTGCAAGTGAGTCACCAATATCTCATGGTCACCGATATCAAAAGCAAGTAACAGATCTAACAGAATTACCAAGGTCAAACGACCCTGATCTAATTCACGGTGAAGGACGTGTCAGCAAGTCTCATCATCTCTTGCAGAGCTCAGCTGTGCCTACTCCGTTCATAATAAATCTCCAGTCTGAACTACACTGACCATGCTTGTTTCTTATATTTATTTTTATTTAAGCAATTTATACCCCGCCCCCTCCTGCAAAAGCAGTTCAGGGCCGCTGACAAGCCTCTAAATATCTGCTAAAATACACAATATAAAAATCACATAAACGCTAAGACATTCATAAAATATAGGAATACAGAACATACACATAAATATACAAATAAATAGTGGGATAAACAACAACCAAGGCAACGAGCCCCCCTCCCAAAATTAAACCCCAACCTCACCCATCTCCCTCGCCAGACGGAACAGCCAGGTCTTACACATTCATCAAAAAGAAGAGAGGCCCAAGACCACACGGGCCTTGGCCAGAATGACGTTCTACAGCCTCGGTACATCCACCGAGAACACCCTCTCCATAGTCACCCCCCAAGAAACTCGGGGGACCCCAATGGGCGGAACCAGCGCCGAGGGAGCAAGACAATCCTGCAGATATGTGGGTCTAGGCTTTATCGGGCTTTATAGGTAAGGACTGACACCTTTAATCAGGCCTGGAAGACAACCGACGGCCAGTGCAGTGCATTACACTGGTGTAATGTGCTCCCGGTGCCCAGCACCTGTGAGGAGCCAGGCTGCCGCATTCTGCACCAGCTGCAGCCTCCGAAGAGTCACCATGGGTAGCCCCACGTAAAGTGCGTTGCAATAGTTCAGTCCAGAGGTAATGAAAGCATGGACGATGGTGGCCAGGTTCGGAGTCCGAGATATATGGCATTTTCAAAGCAGTTCAAATGCTGCTGGGATCCTCAGACATTAAAAATGCCAGTCTAGCATTCAAAGTATCTAAATGAACCACCATTTTGTATCTGTGGCATAAGATGGCCATTCTGAAAAGAGACTGCCAATGAAAACAGACATGCCAAACCAATCTATTATTTAGGAAAATGAATGAAAGCTGGAGCAATACACAACACTGCAAACCAGAGCTAAGCAGCCAAGTAAAAACGACAGCCACGGCACTAACACAAGAATGAAGGTGGTAGTGTTTGTAATTCTGGTAGACCACAAGTCAGCGTCCCTTTCTTCCCCCTTGGACACCTTTTAGTTCATCACACGCCTTATGCAGGAGACTAAGGGAAGGAGAATATTCTGGTCAAAGCTTTATTACTTCTGACCTGTTACATGCTTGTGAAAGGGCGCTGTGTTGCCCAAATGCTTGCATAGTATTACTAACACAAGTTGGTCCAGTAAAAGAGCTCTGTTGCAGTTTGCCTCCATCTCTTTCACTTGGGACCAACATGACAACACACTATTGTCTCTGAAGGGTTTTGCTAAAAAGTGTGTGGGGCCTTGTTTTCTTGAAGAGATGAACATGAACTCATCCGCTCTTTCCTACAGCATAACCAGAGCCACTTGAGTTCTGCCAACATTCCTGCTCCTTGGAACTTCAGTAGGGATGACCTGCTTCAGTCTCATTGACCATAATATTCTTGAAGTACACTGTCTGCTGTTCCACTTACAGCACTCGGTACAGGAAATCTTCATTTTATTTTAAATTAAGAATTCGTATTGTAGGAAGGAGTAAGGAGCACAATATGTTAGCGCTTTAGCCTCACATCCTGGGTTGGGACTTCATCTCAAAGCACTATAAGTGAGGATCTCATTCCAGCCCGCTTATGTCCGTATCTTTAGGAAGTATCGCACAATGGCTAACCTGCTCTGTAAATAGAGAAGGAAACACAGAAGCAGCATGAGAGTAGAGAGCTGACAAAATCGGCGGAACTGGCTGCTGTATTCCAGCTAACACTGAATGACTCCCTCAATTCTAGAAGCACTAAATTCACATTAAAACGACACACATGTGAAACTAACTCTCATCACCACTGGATGGAGCCAGGAATATAGGCGAGAACAGCAATGCAAGTTTCCCAATTCTGCCACCATTTAAGTATTCCATCTTTCAGAGGAAAACGACTAAATCACAACCTACTGCTATCTGTGATGGGAGAGCTATCTGCTGGGACTAGAGCAGCCATCAAACTGACTTTAGTCCTAATCTCTAGAGATCAAAGGCAAGTTCATTTACTCCGTAATACTAGTTTGTGATTTGCTTCCCCCCCCACCTCAAAAAACACAGGGCAATTTAAAAAAAAAAAAAAAAAAAGCATGTGGTAGAGTCCAATAATAATATTATCATTTTTATACTAGAGTGTTTTTCTAGCTCATCCTGACAACCGCCCTGTGGGGAATGGAGGCTGAGACAGAATTACTTGCCGAAGATCAGTCAGTGAGTTTGTGGCTAAGACAGGATTGGAACCCAGGTCTCTCATATCCAAATCCAACAAGTTACCCGCTAGGCTACATTGGCTCTCAGAACTTCTCTCAATACGGAATTCTTGAGGTGCGGTCGACGAACCAGCTGCTCGTTGTATGCAAATGTATTTATGGGGCATACGTGACACTAGTACACTATTGGAGATATATGGCACTCTCTCCACTTAGCTTTGCTATGGTACATTTAATTTATACCTAATATTACTTTAGAAAAACAAGAGAGAATGGTTTCCAACCATAGACAAGGGTGATTAGAAATGATGGGGAAATGAGCAGGTAGCAAACCTGCATTAACTTGTCTCTGTTTCACATAATTACTTGTGAGTTTTTTTAAAGACATTTGTGACTCACAAGGGAGCCTGTGAATTTATTGTCTTTCACAATCTAATAAGGTTGGCAGCCAGGAAAGTTACCCATTTATTGATGTGTGACAGCGATTTATCTTCAGTGGATAAAATGCAGCTACTTAACTGTTTTTCCTCTTTTGGTGAGCACAGCCTTCAAGCAGCAAAATGTGTAAATTATCTGAAGGGAACAGAACATTCTTTAAAAACTCAACAGAAAGCAGAGCACCAGAAGGAGCGGCAGGCAGGCTGGCAACGACACCACACGACATGGTATGGAAAAACCAATACCTCAAGTTGATCACTGAGAGGCACCAGGACCTAGCCAATAAAGCCAACGACCCCTGTTGTGTCAGAGAAGGGACAAATGGCACATGGCAAAGACCGCTGCTCATTGGATGGCAGAGTATTAGGACACGGGTCTCAAACCCGCAACCCTTGTGTTTGCAGAGCAGTAGTCCGCCATGCTTTACCTTGTAGCTGACCCTCCCAGTGGAGCCTCTCTGGAGTGGAAAGACCACACAGCCCAACCCTGTCATGTGGCCCCTGGATCCAGAGGCCAGATGGGTCCCCATAAGGAGCAAGGAATCGAGAGGCAAGGCTGGAGTTAAGGGACAAGACAGTTGGGACAGCAGAAGAAGGCCGGAAAGGGCAGGGACAAGAGCAGGGTGAAGCAAGGAGAAAAGAGGAATAAAATCAGAAAGGCACGTGTCCCAACCCTACCATGTGTCCAAGCTTCCTGGTTGGCTGCCAACAAGGACGAAGTCTGGCTAGTAACACCAGAAAGACGGGCAGAGCAACATGCCTCCCACTACTTCCCCCCCCCCCCCATCTTTTTTTGCCTTTCTGTTCTTATTCCTTTTCCTCCTTGCTTCACCCTGCTCTCGGCCCTGTCCTTCCCAGCCACCTTCTGCTCTCCCAACCTTGCCTTGCCCCTTAACCCCAGCCTTGCCTCCTGCTTCCCTGCTCCTATTCCTTGCTCTTTGGGTGGACCCTTTCCAATTCCTGGATCTGGCCAATTACCCAGTTTCTATCTCCAAACACTGAAAAAGTGAACTCGGGGTAAGGGAGCAAAGTTGAGGGCATGCACACAAGGACAGAAGACAGATCCATGGCCCAGAGCCGTGATCTGGGGGCTCCTTTTATTGAGTGCATCCCTGCCCACAATTTGTACGCGGTCCTCAGAACTTATACTGATTTTCAAAGTGGCTCCTGTGACTAAAAAGATTCCCCAGCCCTGCCTTAATCAAAAGAAAGAAAGGACATCAATGGCAGTAGGAGTCTCCATCTGCAGCCTTCAAAATCAAAACCAGATTCTTCTTTAAAAGATTTGCATTAGCCAAATAGAGTGAAGTGGCCTGGAGACTGTAAAAACTGAAGGAAATTCAATTGGCCTGTGTTCTACAGAAAGACAGACTATATTATCTCAGCAATCCCTCACAACCTTACAGTAAATGGACCACAGATCTAATTTTTTATTTTACTTTTAATTTAGATTTTTTTTTTTTATCCCTTAGGTTCAGGGTATCATACAATTCTTTAACTTAGAACTGTAACATTAACTTAATTCTTAATCTTCACAATAACCCTGTGAGGTAGGTTAGGCGGAGAAATCTGTGACTGACCCAAGGTCACCCAGTAAGATCATCGTTTAGCTTGTAATATTGTAAGTCACCCTGAGCTGACATTGATTGGGTAAAACATTTTTAAAATTTAAATAGAAAGGAAGACAGACACAGACACACAACCAACCTCCCACTTCAAGTATTGCACTTTTAACCACACCACCACACTGGCTCTCACTCACCACACCAGCACTACGGGTTAGCTACCCACCCCGTAGCTTAGTCATTGGGCACAATAAGTCACTCTACTTTAACCTGGTGCAACTCTCAGAGTCACTTGTCACACAAACTGTTACTCACAAGGGCTGTGCACATCACTCAATGCTAGCAAGGTAGGGGTGGGACTATCGATATTGGAATAATCCGATAATGTTTATAATGGGCAGTATCCAATTAATGTGATATTGCGGATACCGACAATTATCGGTATTATTGGATTTTTAAACATCGACACCATTTAACAATGGCCACAATGTTAACAAGCCGAGAAAATCAGCAATGTTAAAAATTCGATATTCTGATAAAGATAAATCCAATATCGGGAGATCCCATACAAATAAATCTGATACCCGATAAACCCCCTGGAGCCCCACCCCTAGTATCTACACACCTTGCTGCCAGCACGGCATGACAACAGACCGTCTGGACAGAATGTCGTGTGGATGAGACCAAGTCCTATCTCAATTATTTTGGGTGGTGGGAGGTGGAGGGGGAAACGGATGTTTGGGTGGCTTTTTGAACTCTACAGGAGTGGCAGTTACTGACATATAAGAAGAAAAGGAAACGGGTCTATTATAAATACGAAGCAGCAATCTGTGCACTTTAATAATCTCTAGGAATACAAATCATTGTCAAGAACAAACCAGCAGTTCCTGAACATTTCTTTATTTGCCTCCATTAAGACGTCAATGTTTTTCCCTCGATTTTCTTAGTCCTAAATTGAGGACTTTAAGTTCAAAGTTCTAAATGCACCGTAGTTGGAGAGCAAAATTGTTCACAAACAGGATGCCGTTAAGCAGCACAGTACTGAAACGACAAGGCTGAGTGTCACAGGAAAAGCAGGGAGTGCATCTTTTGCTTTCCCCTTTCGCCACAGCCAACTTTGGTCACTGGAGAAGATTTGCAATGTCATTCATTGCCTTAATCATCCTTTGTGAACTGATCACGACACTCCCCCCCCAACACAGTAAAATGCAGAGCGGCAGCAGGACACCCCCCCCCCCCCCCCCCCAAAACAAGAAGCCCCCTTGCAGCCCAACTTTAACAAACAACCACCAGACACCACCACCTAGATTGAGGTTCACACGTGCCATGTTCCGGAACATATCTAGTTCCACTTTTTCAGACTTGAATTTAATATGGTACTGTATTATACTTAAACACTCTTCCCAAATCTCCACATGCAATTCAGGAATTAAAACCAGAGGAAAATGAGAGGGCTTTCACACTTCCAGAAAGCCTATGTCGGGCCTCGGCCTTGAACCCCCTGCACTCAGGATTCCTGGAGTGGTGGCCAGGCCATCAGTACCACCGCCTCAGGCTGCCATCCGGCCCAACCACTCCACACGCGAACCCTCCCTATTCTCCCCTTAGCCACAGCCCTCGACTGGCTCCACTCTTGCCCCACCTCGTGACTTTTTGCTCTGCTGCCAGCCAGCATATAAAGCGTGCTGGTAGCACCAGCAAGCCGGGCAGAACCGTTCTCCTGGCCTTCAGCCTGTCCTCCCCTCCAACCCTGATCACTGACAAACAAGATGCAGTTAAGCAGCGCCCAACTGAAACGATAAGGCTGAGCGTCGCTCAAGCCCCCACGTCCCTGATGCTCCTTACCCCTAACCAGCCCTACACTGTTTAGCCTTACATGACCTAAACAGCCTTACACTGTTTAGAGAGAATTCTGGTAACAGAATTAGGAATATTTCAATATTGAAATTCAAGGCCAAGAGAATTATTATTATTATTATTATTATTAACAAACATTTATATAGCGCCAGCAGTGTACCTGGCACTTTACAAAGTAATAAAACAGACACGGTCCCTGCCCCTAGGGCTTACAATCTGAGAGACAGGAGCTGGGGGAGAGACATAGGAAGGGGAACAGAGGGAGAGACAAGGGGTCTAACATTCATGAAGATGCGAGGTCTCAAGTGCACGTACTTGGCTT
>QEPC01000343.1:4365189-4382848 GCA_003113815.1 Sphenodon punctatus
GGGGGGGGGGGGGGGGGGAGAGAAGAGAGACAAGAAGTGTAACGTTCACAAAGATGAGAGGTCCCAGGTGCATGCACTTGGCTTAGTTACATCAAGAATGATGGCTGGTTGGTCCATGTGGTGAGGATATGAGCACACAGACCTCAAGTAACAGATTGTACTGGATGGAGGGTATCAGCAGGAGTTAGGTGAGGGGAGCAAGAAGTAGGGGAGGGCTGAGCAGAAGAGGTGGGTCTTGAGGAGGGATTTGAACATACTAAGGGAGGGGGTGAGGTGGATGTGGGCAGAGAGTAAGTTCCAGGCATGTGGGGCAGCTAGGGAGAAGGGACGAAGGCTGTTAGAGGAGCAGGAGAGGCGTGGGAGGGTGAGAGAGGGGACAGGAGGAGCGGAGTTCACAGACTGGAGTACGGAGGAAAATTAGCACAGAGAGGTAGGGGGCAGCAAGGTTGTGAAGAGCTTTATAGGTGAAGACTAGGAGCTTGTGCAGGATTCGTTCGGGAAGGGGGAGCCAGCAAAGAGAGGAGATGAGGAGCTGCACCTGGTCGAAGCGACGAGCGAGGTGGATGACCCTGGCAGCAGAGTTTTGGACCGAGATAAGGGGAGAAAATGAGAGCGAGGGAGGCCAGTGACAAGGAGATTACAGTAATCGAGGCGAGAGATGACCAGGGCGTGAACAAGGGTTTTGGCAGAGGAGACCGAGAAAAAAGGGCAAATCTTAGCAAGGTTATGGAGGGACAAGCGACAGGATTTGGCAACAGAGTCGATGTAGGCTTTAAAAGAAAGGGGTGAGTCAAAGATGAAGCCTAAGCTACAGGCTTCGGGGACGGGAAGGATGGTGACCCCATCGATGAGGGTCGACAGGAAAGAGGGAGAGGAAGGATGAGGGGGGAAGATAAGGAGTTCAGTTTAAGCCATGTTGAGTTTGAGTTGACGTTGCGACATCCGGGTAGAGATGTCAGAGAGACAGTTCATGAGGCGAGCTTGAATAGATGGAGAGAGAGAGAGAGAGAGCGAGGGAGTAGAGAGATAGAGTTGAGTGTCATCAGCGTAGAGGTGATATTGAAGCCATCGGAGGCAATGAGTTTGCCTAGGGACATTGTATAGATAGAGAAGAGGAGAGGGCCAAGGACAGAGCCTTGGGGAACACCAACCGAGAGGGGAAGGGAGGAGGAGGTGAAGTTGGCAAGAGACACATTGAAGGATAAGTCAGAGAGGTAGGAGGAGAACGAGTCGAGGACGGAGCCACAGAAGCCAAGGGAGTGAAGTGAATCCAGCAAGAGTGAGTGGTCAATAGTATTGAAGGCAGCAGAGAGGTCAAGGAGGACAAGAATGGAATAGAGACTATTAGATTTAGCCACAAGAAGGTTGTTGGTGATCTTAGAGACAGCAGTTTCAGTAGAGTGAAGGGGGTGAAAGCCAGATTGGAAGGGGTCAAAGGAGGAGCTGGTAGAGAGGAAGTCGGGGTAGCAGGAGCAGACAACACGTTCAAGAAGCTTGGAAACAAAATGAAGGAGTGAGACAGGACGGTAGCTAGAATGGTCAGAGGGGTCAAGCATGAACTTTTTGAGGATATGAGAGACAGTGGCGTGCTTGAAGCCGGAGGGAAGGAGTCAGGAGAGAGGGAGAGGTTGAGGATGTGCAGGACGGAAGGGGCGACAGTGGGAACAATGGAAGTCAGGCGGCGGGAGGGGATGGGGTCAAGGGGGCAAGTGGAAGGGTTGGAGGAGTGCAGGGAGGAGATTTCCTCAAGGGAGGTGGGAGGGAAGGAGGACAGGAGAGAAGGAGGAGGAGGGAGAGGGGAGGTAGTAGGAATAGGAGAGGAGTGGGAAGTGATGTCGAGGCAGATCTTGTCTATCTTGGAGGTGAAGAAGGAAGCAAGATCCTGAGCAGAAAGAGAAGAGGGTGGAGGAGGACAGGAGGGGCTTGAGGAGGGAGTCAAAGGTGGATAACAAGCAGCGAGGGTCCTGAGAACAGGACTCAATGCGGGAGGCATAGTAATTCTGTCTAGCGAGGGAGATAGCAGAAGTAAGGGAGGAGAGAGAGAATTTGAAGTGAAGGAAGTCAGCATGAGAGTGGGATTTGCACCAAAGATGTTAAGCAGCATGGGTGAAGGAGCGGAGGTGGCAGATACTGGGGGTGAGCCAAGGATGGGGGTTGTGGGAGCAGGCAGGGTGGGAGAAGAGGGGGGCAAGGGAGTCACGGGCAGAGGAGAGAGAGGCATTGAAAGCAGAAATGGCAGGGGGGGGAGGAGGAGGAGGAGACTGAGGGGAGATGGGGGGAGAGAGAGGAGGTAAAGTCCAGGGGTTTAATGGCCTGCAGATCACAGAAGGGGTGTAGAGAAGGGGGGACAGTGGGAGACATTGAAAGAGGCAAGGAAGTGGTCAGAGATGGGATGAAGATCGAAGGAGAGATCAGAGACACAGCAGTTCCTAGATAAGACCGAGGTCAAGAGAATGGCCGTTAGCGTGGGTGGGAGAATTGGTCCAAAGGAGAAAGTTGAAGGAGGAGGCTAGTGAGAGGAAACGAGAGATGGAGGGCTGGGAAGGGACATCAACGTGAATGTTGAAGTCACCAAGGATGAGAGTGGGGTTATCGTCGAAAAAAAAAGTGAGCCAGGACTCAAATTCAGAGAGAAAGGAAGAGAGAGAGCCAGGGGGTGGTATAGGACAAAGATACGGAGATGGAGGGAGGAAAGAGAGGTGCACAGAGTGAGGCTCAAAGGAAGGGAAGGAGAGAGAGGGGGAGGAGAAAGTGGTTGGAATTGACAGGAGTTAGTGAGGAGGAGGCCCATGCCACCACCCTGGCCTTTGGGGCGTGGCTGGTGAAAAAAGTAGAGACCCCCGAAGAAGAGGGTAGCTGGGGTGACAGAGTCGGAGGGGGAATCCAAGTTTCAATAACTACAACAAGCTGGAGGGAGCAGGAGAGGAAGAGATCACGGATGTAGGGTGCTTTATTGGCAGAGGAGCGACAGTTCCAAAGGGAGCAGGAGAAGGAGCGGATATGGGGAAAGGCAGGGAATGGGGATAAGGTTGGGAGAAAGGGGGCGGCAGGGCAGGCAAGAGATAGGGAGGGTCGGAGAGGAGCAGGAGGGGAAGTTCGCCAAGGGGGAAGAGGAAGTGTGAGGAGGTTGGCGAGAAGTGATGGACTGGGAGGGAAGAAGGAGCAGGGGGAAAAGAAGTAGAGGAAGGAAGAGATGGGGGGAGAGGGGACAGGGGAGGAGGGAGAGGGAAGGCGAGAGATTAGGGCAGGCATGATGGTGGGGAGGCTAGGTAATAGAGAAGAGACAGAGAAGAATGAGGTGGAGAGTGGCTGACCTACTGGGCACTGAGGAGCCACCAGATGGTAGAAGTACCCTTAAGCTTACCCTTAGCTGCTGCTGTTGTAGTATTCTGCTGGCGAGTGATCTTATGGCGCGTGCCTTTTGGCTCACTGGAACTCAGGCGGCAGAAAGGCCAAGCCCCAGGAGGGTCGCGGCGTCCTCAGTTGTTGATAGCCGAGGCAGCTGGGAGAGTATGCAGATGAATTGCAACCTCACCAGTTCCTGGTTTGCTGGTCGCTCATAAAATAGTGGTTGGAATTTCCTAATAATTTCAATTCTCAGGAAGTCCCTTGCGGTGTTTTAAGGCAAAGCACGGAGAGGGACCATTCATAGAAAAACTGCCCATTTCGAAGTCAAACAAAATGAACCAAGCGTAACGTGAACGAGCCAAGAAGATGGCGAACAAAAAGCCAAGCATGGTCATTCTGAAATGGTGCGACCTGCCTTTCCTGTATTCTCCCACGGTCCCTTTCACCATGAAGGGAAGAGAGGCTTAAGAGAAAGCGATCCCACACTCTAAAGCCGCCTAAAACAAAAGGCACAATCAACTAAAGGAAATGGGAGCTTTTAATGAAAATTAAATCACAAAATCAATTGTGTTTAGTGGGGACTTAAATCCCTGCTTATTTTTAACAATGAATTGCTAATGTGCAGTAATTAGCAGGGCAACATCACTCCCTCCAGACGTAACGTGTCCTTTGTCAGGGAAGGGTTTAACTACTATTTTAGGATAAACTGTAAAAAAAACAAAAAAAACAACTTGATGGGCGTGAACAGAGGTAAATTCAGTCTCATCCATACAGCACCTAAGGGTTAGCTACCCACCCTCCCCAAACCTACCCATAATACAGCCACAGGTGGACTTGCAACAGGCAATTCACTAGTAAGTCATTGTTTTAAACTGTGGGGGCTTCCCCCCACTATGCTTACTTGTAGGGGGGTATGCGCACCACACAAGACAGCAAATTGTATAGGCATTTGCTGCTAATATGGCACAGCAAGTGGGAAGCTTGTGTGTGAACGAGGCCTTAGACCCTAATCCTGAAATCATTCGATGTGCATGCTTAGATCTGACAGGCTATTGTCAATCCTAGTTGCATACACTTACTCATCACAAGTCCTCCAGCATAGCCTCTTCCGGAAACGATGCAAGACCTTTCTGCTTGGCCAGGTGTTTGGCAGGCAGGGAGAGGGATGGGTGGGAACGGGGTGGAGGGGAAAGGGATTTTTACATGTTTTTATTGGTTGTGAGCTGCCCACGTCTTAATGGGAAGGTTGGCATATAAATCTGAACAAACATTTCACAGATGAAGGAAGGTACACACCAACACACATGCACTTAGGTTTGCTCTCTCATTCACATGCACTACCACCTGCACTCGAGATGGCAGGTGGGCTTTGGACCCTTTTCCCAGCACCTGGCAGTACTAGTACAGGGGCAAGGTGGGGGCAGGAAGCAATGCACGGAGATCAAGAACCTGAATGCACTGTTTCCTGTGTGCTGAATGCACCGTTGTGCGAGTTTCTGGACCCATGCAGTGCTGGGCAGCGATGTGTCATGGATGCTGGAGCTGTACTCATCCTGCGTTCAAACAGGTGTTTGGACTAGATGACCTTTTATGGTCCCTTCCAACTCTGATTCCCCCAAAATAAATCTTCCTATTGTCCCATTTCCCCTGTGAGATAAGACAATTCATTCCTTGGCTGCTCTGAGCATGGTCTCTTATCTCACAAATTAGCTTGTGATCACTTCGGAGCTAAGCAGGGCTGGAGCACTAAGTACTACCCTAAATGCAACTTCGCAGTCTGCTCACCTGTCTCTCAACCCGTAGTTGCATTAGGGGGGGGGGGGGGAGCAGAAACCTCTCCCCAAGCATCTTATCATCATGAGGGGAATGCCACCCTCCAGCCTTCAGGTGGAAAACCCTTGCCAGTGAAAGAATCCAGCAAGCCCCCAGAGGAAGGTACAATGCGCTGGGCTGCCTGTAAGAGGATTATTCTGACAATGGGGAGTGCATATTCTGTATTGCTGGCTTTTAACCGTTTCCAATCTCTCAGCTCCCCGTCTTTGACTGCATGGGGGGGGTTTGTTATTTTTTAAACACACACTCACAATTAGAATTAAATCTACAGTTGTATAAACTTACCTCTGTGCCTTGACCTGGAAAGGATAAATATATACAGATCCATAAACACATGGTTGAAACCAATCAGCTAGACAGGATGAGACAGCAGGTTATACAACCCTTTCAAAATAATATTAATACTACCTTATTTTCTATCAGTAAATGTAACCCTCCAAAGCAGGGCAACCAGGGGGCACTCGATACATAGAATGCAAATACCTTGGTCACTCCCACATGCAAAACATTTTCATCCTAGTCTAAAACAGCATTAATTAATTATTATTATTATTATTATTATAAGCATTTATATAGCATCAGCGATGTACCTGGCACTTTGTAGAGAATAAGATAGACACGGCCCCTGCCCGAGAGCTTACAATCTAAAGACAGGGGGAGGGGAGACAGGGAAGGGGGAACAGAGGGAGAGACAAGGGATGTGACATTCATGAGAATGTGAGAACTGAGGTGCACAACTGCACATTCTTGGCTTGGTTATAGTACATTGGGAGTTTGCAGATAACAGGTGGGGGATAATTAGCAGGAGTTAGGAAGGGCGGAGCGGAAGAGGTGAGTTTTCAGGAGGGACTTGAAGGTGTGGAGGCTGGGGGCAAGGCAAACGAGGGCAGGAAGGAAGTTCCAGGCATGCGGGGCAGCAAGGGAGAAGGGACACAGGCCGTTGGGGGAGCAGGGGAGTCGTGGGAGGGTGAAGGAGGGGATGGAAGAGGAGCAGAGTGCTTGAACAGGGGTTCGGAGGGAGATCAGGGCAGAGAGGTAGGGGGGAGCGAGGTTGTGAAGGGCTTTGTAGGTGAAGACGAGGCGTGCAGAATACGATCAGGAAGAGGGAGCCAGTGGAGAGGAGAGGAGAGGCTGCACGTGGTCAAAGCGACAGGCTTGGTGGATGATCCTGGCAGCGGGATCATCCATCTAGCCCATTGTGGCAGCAGAGTTTTGAACAGAGATGAGGGAAGAAAGGTGAGAGCGGGGAAGACCAGCAAGGAGGAGGTTACCATAGTCAAGGCGCGAGATGCCTAGGGCATGGATGAGAGTTTTGGCAGAGGAGACAGGCAGAAAAGGGTGGATCTTAATGTTTTGGAGGGAGAAGCGCAGGATTTGGCCATGGAGTCAATGTAGGGTTTGAAGGTAAGGTGCGAGTCAAAGATGAAGCCCAAGTTACGGGCTTGTGGGACAGGGAGGATGGAGACTCTGTCAATGACAATTGACAAGGAAGAGGGAGAGGAAGGATTGGGAGGGAAAATAAAGAGTTCAGTTTTCACCATGTTCAGTTTGAGTTGGCATCGAGACATCCAGGAGGAGATACCAGAGAGAAGCAGTTGGTGAGATGAGCTTGAACCGAGGGGGAGAGGGAAGGAGTGGAGAGAGAGAGTTGAGTGTCATCAGCGCATAGATGGTATTGGAAACCGTGGGAGGCAATGAGTTTGCCTAGGGAATGGGTGTAGACAGAGAAAAGGAGAGGGCAAAGATCGGAGCCTTGGGGAACCCCAACCAAGAGGGGCGGGAGGAGGAGGGGGAGGAGTTAAGAAGAGATACATTGAAAAAGCAGTCAGAAAGGTACGACGAGAATCAGCCAAGGACAGAGTCCCGGAATCCCAGGGTGTGAAGCGATTCAAGCAGGAGCGAGTGGTCAACAGTGTAGAAGGCAGCAGAGAGATCAAGGAGGACAAGAATTGAGTAAAGGCGGTTGGATTTAGACACAAGAAGATCGTTGGTGATCTTAGCCAGAGCGGTTTCAGTGGAGTGAAGGGGGCGGAAGCCAGATTGGAGGGGGTCAATGGAGGAGTTGGCGGAGAGGAGGTTGAGGCAACGGGAGTAGACAACCCGTTCAAGGAGTTAGGAAACAAAAGGGAGGAGCGAGACAGGACGGTAATTAGAGGGTTCAGAGGGATCCAGAGTGGACCTTTTGAGGATGGGGGAAGACAGTGGCGTGTTTAAAGGCAGAGGGGAAGGAGATGGTTGAGATGGAGAGGTTGATGATGTGCAGGAGGGAAGGAGCGACAGTGGAAGCTATGGAGTTCAGGAGGCAGGAAGGAATGGGGTCCAGGGGGAAGTGGAAGGGTTAGAGGAGAGCAGGGAGGAGATTTCCTCAAGGGAGGCAGGAGGGAAGGAGGACAGGAGAGAGGTGGGGGGAGGAGGGGAGTGGTAGGTGGAGAGGACTTTTAAGTGATATCCATGCAGATCTTGTCAATTTTAGAGGTGAAAAAGACAGCAAGCTCCTGAGCGACGGAGGAGGAGGACATGGGGGTTTGAGAAGGGAGTCAAAGATGGAAAAGCGGCGGCGAGGGTCCCAGGAGCAGGACTCAATGCGTGAAGCATAGTACTGCTGTCTAGCGAGGGAGACAGCAGAGTTGAGTGATGAGAGGCAGAATTTGAAGTGGAGGAAGTCAGCGCAGTAGTGGGATTTGCACCAGAGGCATTCAGCAGCCCGGGTACAGGAGCAGAGATGGCGAATGGTGGGGGTGAGCCAAGGGCGAGGGTTACGGGAGCGAGCTGGGCGGGAGGAAAGGGGGGCAAGGGAGTTGAGGGTGGAGGCAAGAGAGGAGTTGAAGGTGGAGATGGCAGAATCGAGAGAGGAGGAGGAGGAGAGGACTGAGGGGATAAGAGGGAAGAGGCAAAGTCCTGGGGCACAATGGCCTGCAGATACAGAATGGACCGAGAGATGGGGAAGAGGAGGGGGAGCAGTGGGAGAGGCTGAAGGAGGCAAGGAAATGGTCAGATGCGAACTGCCTTCACAAGCCAGTTAAAACCTTCACCTAGTTGAGGAAAACTCCCTGAAAAGGCGTAAGTAGCTTCCTCCCAGCCCAGCTGAAGATAGATGGGGCCACCAGATCCGACCTCAACTCTGTGCCTACAAAAACTTTGAGTAGCACCTGCTCATGCTTTTACATGCATCCAGCACAAACTCCTTGTCTTCATCTCTCTTCATGTCCTTAATACTTCCTGTCTTTCTGCATTCGTTTCCCACTATATTCCCATCCTGAAACTTCACTCTTCCTCCGACATCGCCCTCACCTACCTCCGTCTCCTACTCCCTAAACCATCTCTGCCCCTTCTCCCTTGCGACCCCCTATGTCTGGAACTCCCTCCTTGAGCACATCTGCTTTTCTCTTCCTTCAAATTGTTCCTAAAAATCTCCCTTCTGTCATGTTTCCTCTAGCTCCTCATCCCTTTAGGATGCTCACTGATGGTCTCCCTACTGTTCTGTCATTCAAGGTAACATGTGGACGTTTTAAGCTTCATGACTGCATCCGCGTCTCTCCTTACATTTCCTTGGTCTCCCCTTCCTTGTCTATTCTATATTGGAAGACCCTCTGGGAAGGGACCTGTGTCTAATTAATGATTGTTCAGTGCCAGTGACATTGCTGGTGCTATACAAAAGACCTGGAATGACAAATCATAGAGAATGAGGTGTCTGTCATAAACAGGTCATTCACCTTCATTGGCATGATGTGGAAACTAACCAACTTTTATACCATTTGTCATTGTTTTTCTTGAGTTGCTACAGGGCCGTATCCCAAGCCCCATGTGCACCCCAAGCACACCCCAGGGGGCTGTGGAAATGCAAAAATGCTGGGAAAGTGATGGAACTTGCCTTAAAATTGTCATAAAAGCCTGAAAAGTGACAAAATGACAAAAAATACTGGAGAAGAACAAAATTGATGGGAAATGACAAGAAATCACAGAGGCAGATATGAACAATGTCTGAAGTACAGAACCACTGGAGACTGATCAAGTACCAAAAATCTCTTGCAAGGACTCCCAAAAATCTGATATTTCCTTGCGGAACGGGAACACTTGCTTTCGTCTCAGCCCTACTATACAGATGCTTAATGCTAATAAGGATGATAGATGCACAACCTATAAAGTTTTGCAACAAGAGAGACTGAAGGCATCCTTCTTTATACAACTGCCTAACCTGCACGACCCCTGGCAACTAGATGGCCACCACCTTGCTAACAAGGACCAGAGCAGAAGGCTTGTGCCTCCACAAACTGAATTGTAAAAATCAAGTTCTGAAGGTGGAGGATGCAACAAAATCATACCCCTTATGGGCACAGCTAGAGGAATGAACTAAGCCATGTATAAATCACTATTCACCAGGCTGGTACTAACAAGGGGGAAAAGAGCATGCAGAAACTTAAAAATCCAGTCACCAGCTCAAAGGACACACTTGCCAGAGGTAAGGAGAAAGGTAGATTTTTACAGCATTGTGATCAGTCTCAGAGGGGAACCAACGCCACATTCTTGCCAGTGGGTTGTAGACGTGTATGTATAACAATTTGTTGTGCAATTTGGGATCAAAAGAATAAGGTGGGGATGGGGCGAGAAGAGGAAGAGGGTCCTGTACTCATTAAATATTCTATCAGACTTTCTTTTAAAGGGCAGAAATATTAATCCAAGTGTCCTGAATAGAATTTAAATGCGTAACCACTACTATTGGTATCCGTCCAAATATTGTAATATCTGTAGTATTCAGCCGGATACTGACTGGTATCTGCTTAACCGAATTAAGGTGGAATCAGGGCAAATCAGCTGAAACTGGAACATTTTAAAACCTGCCCTTGTCTATTGGCTGCGTGTAGTGGCTTTTCCTGCTGTAGGCTTGTTCCCTTTTCTGACCAAAGATGACTATAAATCTAAATGGATGATTACCATGGTTAGGGTCTTGAACAGTTTAGGATTTTCAGTAAATTATCTTCAGAGCAGGTGTTTTAAGGCTGCTCGTATAGAAATTCAGAGCAGAATCATGGATATCGCTCACCAGGAAGATGTGGCGGCGATAAATGCCTCTCCTATTCTGAAGATATACTCCTTCCTGATCCCAAAGGTTGGCCAGATGGCTAATTATTGGCAACACAAGCTCTCCCCGTCGTTGGGCGGTAAATTCCTCCTGGCTCGGTTGAACGTTTTTCCCTCCATGGTTTTGCAGAGTTGTCACGCTGGAATTCCATTTAGTGATCGGCGGTGTCCTTTTGCTTCACAACAGATCGAAACAGTGACACACATTTTGCTGAAATGTTTACTATACCGGGAAGTACGGCAATTATTTTTGGATCCAATTCTGGGTAGATTTCCCCGAAGATCCTCTCAGGAATTGACTAGAATTCTTTTGGCAGACCAACATTCGGACGTTACCGAAGCTGTGGCTAAATTTATGTTGTTTTCAAACATTATTAGAAATAAGTTTCTAAATTTCAAGGCTTTGTAATCTGGTATTGGGGACTTTGTATTTATTGTATGAATAAACATCTGTTGGGCTTGGGCCTTAATTGGGATATATGTTTTAATTAGGGATCTGTTAGCTAGTTTTTTAATTTTGCTTAACAGTTTTAATTTTTGTATATTTAGGAAACATTCTTGTGTATTGTAAGATTTGAGGCCAAGTCCTTTGGACATGCCATTAATAATAAAACTTGAACTTGAACCGAATTACCATTTAACTTCTTTTAAAAAACACAAACACGCACACTCCCTCCTACTATCCAGACTGGTCCTATTATGCAATGAGTAGTAATGAAGTCAGCAGTAATTCAATGAACAGTTATATTCAATGCTTGGCAGTTAACCTCCACCATTACCAGATTGTTTCCAAATAGCCACTAAACTATCCAGAAAAGCAGGTATTAATGGCAGGTATTTTTTTTCTATTCATTTCAGTCTAACCTTGACCAAATTCAAATGTCTCCCCCCCTCATTTCTTTGTTTGTTCAAAACTAAACATTGCATTCTTTTTCACTTCCTACGTTAACCTATTGTTCAGCAGGGCCATACTCCATTTAATAGCTACCAACTAACACCTATGATGGTGCTGTAGCTCAGTGCCTATTAAAAGGATCCACGTCCACTTGTGTGTTAAATTTATACAGTGCTGTGGGATAAAAAAAATAGAAATTCAAGGCATTATTTATGTGGGCAGAGTATGACACATTGTGAGTAACACACAGCTAATAGATCATACTGTAATCTAAAGGAGATGATGAATACACACTACAACCCAGCTGGGGGACCGTGTTTCTATACCTTCAATTAATATATGTGAACCTTTCACTCAGATCTTTAAAGGGATTGTTAATTACACTGTCTGCAAGAAAGCAGAAACACAAAGGAGAAAAATGTTCAACAAAACCTTCAACCTGTGACCCGTGGCCTATTTTTTTTAAAGCACTAATAGAAAAATACAACCCTCGCACTTATAGCACTGGCTACAGTATAGGCAGTGAATGCTCCACTTGACATTACAATAGACACTTTTCAAAAAAGTCAGCATACATTTTTGTGACCTTGGAGATAAGTCTCATAATCTGATCATGATCTGCACCTGCAGATGCCTTCACTTGGGTGTTTGATGTTTGGATTTTCGTTCAAATGACTTTCCAGAGAATGTCAATAGAAGTTTAGATGGACTGTAAGAACTGAGAAATCGTTCTCGTTCCGACGGCCTTTGAGCACCAAATACACAGCCTGCTGATGCAGAGCCCCAGATAACATCGGGCTAGTTTTCAGCAAAAGCTCTGTACACAACAACTAAATGGGATGTGTGTGCAGCAGAGGAGATAGGAAGCAATATGTATTAAGGAGGATTCCTTTTCTTCAGTACAAATCTGTAAAAGAGCATTCTTATAATATCTTATTAATCTACAAGATAACGCACCATGGGAACCAGCTTGTCTAGTGGTTCAAAAGAGGAAGTAGGAGTCATTGCTCCAGGAACCAAATCCTACACTTTGCAATCCAACTGAATTAAAAGGAGTTGCAGTGACTACGAAACATGACAAAAATCGGAACAACAAGTCACTATGGGAGCTTCTGAAAGCCATCCCTTCTCTGTGTCTTGGTTTACGTCACTATAGAAAAGGTAATTAATACCCAATTTACATAGGTGCGGAGGCTGAATTTATATTTTTTAGCCAGCTTTGAGGCCCTTCGAATGCCCCAGCCAATATTGTAGTTATATAATTGTCCACAGGTTTGCTAATTAAAATGAAAAGTTTACGATTTGTGGAGAAACCCCATTCCAGGAATATTTAAACCAACTTCTTTAGTTTATATTCTGTGTAGAAGACTTGAAGCACAACCTCATATTCTATTCCTTATAGAAAGACTACAAGGTGCATTGTGTAGATAGAAGATTAGCATACAATAAACATAATGCATCCATTACATGCATCAGTGAGATATTAGAGACGACAATGGATAGAAGTATAAACCAGGCTTAAAAGGCCAAGGGTCAAAGAAGAAAACAGAAATTACTAATACAAATGAATCATAATTGTTGCGATGACAAATATTAAGCCTACTTATCTGACAAAGCTCTCTCTCATGGTTTCTGAAGCCAAGCATGTGGCATGGGTTTCTCCAGACTGCCCTCTTGAGCTTGCTCACCAATTTACAGAACATCAAAGTTCCAGAAGAAGTTATCTAGTCCATCCACTGCACCAAAGTAGGGTCTATGGATTGATTTGTTTGCATTTTATTCTGTCCTTCCCCTAAGGCTCAGGGCAGGTAACAATATATTTAAATATATATATATACAAAAATATAAAAAATAAAACCAATTACTACAATACCCAAATAAACCGAAGTAAAAACAGGCAAGTCTTTTCACACCCAATACCCCAGCCATATTCCTGCTTGCCAAAAACCTGGCCCAACAAAAAGGTCCTACACTGCCTCGTTCGGGGCTTTATAGGTCAAAATAAATTTTTGACTAGTGTCTGGAAAGCTATTGGCAGCTAGGCCCAACTCTGGAGCACTGGCATAATGTTCTCCCAGCAATGCACCCGTGACCGAAGACAGGCCACCGCATTCTGCACCAGCTGCAGCTTCTACACGGTCATCCAGGGCAACCTCGTGTAAAGTGCATTGCAGTGGTCTAGCCTTGAGGTTACAAAGGCATGGACGACAGTGGCCAGTTCTCAATCGGATACGAAATGGGAGGGGCGGGGGGCAGGTTGCAGCCTTCTCACTAGGCACTCCTAGCCACCACTGTGACCCGACACTCCAGGTACAACAACCAATCATTGAGCACCCAAAGGCTGTGAACCTGAGTGACCAAAGGAGGCTGGACCCCATCCAGGCCGGACAACCGTCAACACCTTGATCTTGTCCAGATTTAGCTTCCATCAAGTTGACCAAATCCAGTCCCCAGCAGCAGCCAGGCACTAGATGAGCACCAAAACTTCAAGACATCCATCTCGCTGCTTATATGCAACCCATCCCTGACAGAGGTTTATCCAAGTTACTATTAAAATTTCCAATGATGGGGATTCCACAAGCTCCTTTTCTATCACTACCATTTCCCCCCTAATATTTAACAAATTGGGGGGGGGGGGGGTCAACTTAAATCCATTTTCTTTACCCTCAATAGCCACAGAGAATAGTGGATTCCGATCCTCTTTATAGTATATTTTATGTATTCCGAAATCATGACCACATCCTTGCCTGACCTTCTCTTTTTGAAACAGAATATTCCCCGATCCCACAAGTTCTCCTCATCCTCTAAATCCTTCATCATCCTCACTGCTCTCTTTTCACCCGTTTCCAACTTCTTTTAAATGTAATGCCCAGAACTGAACACAGTGTTCCAGATAAACCAGTTCCGAGCACAGGACAATTATCGTGTCTTGCATACACTTGTCTGGATGATGTTCATTACCAGAAAAATGTAAGATGCCTTTAAAACAAACAGAGCTCAGAATGCCACAAAACAGATATAATTTGAAATTAGTGTAAAACCTCTTCTGGACGTGCTAAAGAGTGGCAGTTTTGAACCAGTCTTGTAGAGGTGCATGGGATTTATGCCTTCTGTGTTACTATCCTCTCTCACTGGTACCTCTACACAAACAAACAAGATCCACCTGTCCAGCAGAAAGAGAATTTCTTTTACCAGAAGAATGTCATACAATAGGATTCACCTTGCACAACAGGAAAAATTTACTAAACATGCAATAATAAATATGGGTTATTTGAAAAGAAATACTACCATCCACATATACCTGACAAGGTAAGTATTTTGAATTTCAAAGCTGAAGCTGTAATGATGCACGTGACAGGAACTGACACAGCATGTGCTGCAGACACTGTAACGAATTAACTTGTGGGAGTGAGCACCATGCACCATGGCAACACATAGACCCTGTTCTTCAGCCTTGCAAGCTGGTTTGTCCCCAATTCTTGCTTCCAGCCTACCTGTCATAATAGGTCTGAACCCAGAATTCAGCACCGTTTCTGATTTTGATGGGACTGAATGCTTCAACTGGTCTGATCAGAATTCAGATTGAACAAAATTCTGAGTTAAAAAAAACAAACAACCTGATACGCAAAATGGCTACTGCCCTACATTGAAACGGCAGCCACCATTTTGGTGTAGGGCAGTCGCCATTTTGCACAGTCGCAGAATGGCCATGGCCATTTTGCACACATGCAAATAGATCAATTGGAAATCCAATCGAAAAGTTATTTTGATTGGAATTCCGACTGAAATTCTGAAAACGGAATGCTTGTCAAAACAGCTGGTTCCTCTTTCAAACCAGCTCTCATTTACAAGTCCACTTGCTTGCCTGCCTGTCCTGATCCTAGCTCCTTTTTCTTCACTCAGCCCTATTCCTATCCCCCTTCTCAGTCTGGACTAATCTTCCCGTACCGACGTCCAAGCATGACCTTGTGACTTAAAATCTGGATTCCCCTTGGGCTTGTGATTTGGCCAAGACTGATGTCCAACTAGATGCTTTTGGCTTGTCCCCAGCTACCTTCACGAATTTCTTGACCCCTATCTGACTCTCATCTGGCCTCCAACCTGATCCAATCACAACTCAAGCTGGGCTCTGCCCTGACATAGAACTGCTCGCCAAAATGTCACAATTCAGCTGGGAAGGGAGGTCCTCGTTTACCTTTTAAAGAGTCGCCGCCTTGCATTCTGGAAGAGGTGTTCAGCAGCATAAGGATATAAGGAGCTGCCTAACTGAGTCAGACCAATGGTCCATCTTAGCCCAGTATTGTAACAACCTGACGCAGCAGCAGGGTTTCAAAACCAGCTCTCCAACGTCTCCGGCAGAGGCCTCACCCAGGCGTGCTACCTGAGATCCCGAATCAGAGATGCCGGGGATTGAGCCACGGCCAACCCCACTTAACTAGCATGACTCGTTAAGTCGTGCAGAATGAGTAGCATGACTGCGGCAATGATATTCCAAGTGACCAGTTACAATCGTAGCAGGGCCTCCAGATTAGCAGAGAACTTTCTGCACTAAGGCAACCAAGGGCTCTGAAGGCAAGACATCACTACGAGGGAAGGTAAATTATCAAGAGTGGTTAGCAAAGGAGAGCAATTCTGAGTGCGCCATCATTTATCACTTTGGCAGCTAACACAGCTGGGAAATGCAATTTTTCTAACAAGGCATCAGACATGTGACATTCTGATTAAACGGCAAGGAAATACAGCACCAAATCATTGTAATAAAGTGAGATCATCCTTTTATTGTGTCCTACCTAATCATTTGTAAATCTGCTGGTTTATTTTACAGCCCTTTTTGTGAGCAACAGGGAAAGGCTTTGAATATTATGCTTAAAGGGAAAGAGTGATTTATCTATTTACCAACCTGCTGGGAGCTTTATCTGATTTGGATTATAAACTTCTTCTCCTATGCAGCAGCACCTCACCGACTGAGGCAAGATGGCAAAATTAAAGACAAGATTAAACTCATGTCAGCTGAATGAATCTTCCAAGCTGTAGATTCAAATACCGCTCTCATCTCCTACTTCCCCAGGAGTCACTGACAGGGGCATCCACAGAATAAAGTTCAGGGGAGGGGAGCTGCTTTGCCTGGGCTCTCATGTGGCCACACCCCCTTTCCAAGCATCGCAACGCGAGAATGAGCCAGGGACCTCCATCTTGTCCTATTCCAACATGGCCACAACCCTTGCCAAACATGGACATCAAGGCACTCGGGGGAGGGGGATTTGCCAAAGGGCTCAGAAGGGGTGGGACCACGGAGGAGCCAAGGGCACAGCCACACCTCCTTGTGCCCCTGCCCTGGTACCCATATTAACAACGGCCATGATCCTACGCTTAGTTATACTGGTGGGGCCATGTTGAGTTCAATGGAGCACATGTGGCAGCCAGACTCAGAGGTCATCAGCAGTGAGAAAACAACTTCAGAATCAGCAAGCCTCAGTGGCTAAACCAAGAGGACGGAAACTATTTGCATGGCCTGGCTGGTCCCCAAACGACAAAAGCTTTCACTTTAGAGAAACCATTTGAAAGGATTCTCATTAGAACTGAAATTGATATTTCATTTGCTACCCACGGATAATACCCTCATCTTCAATTACCACATCGGGCACTCGACGGGCTACCTGATTACCGATCAGGTACCTGGATAGATACCCAAACAAAACAAAATATCTGTAAGGTCCAGAAATGATTTTTCAATTTTCTGGTTAACAATCAGTAAGTCGGAATGAAAATCCTAAAAACAGACTGAAAGTAGACATACCAGGACACCGGGTACTTGAATTGGGTACCTATTGATACCAGATATTTTCAAGCCAATTTGAGTACTTAAAATTCAACAGGTATGCCTGTTTCTGTGGTATTCATTTATTCTCCAATTCCCATCCACCAGAGAGATCAGGTATTTGGTGCCCTAAGTGGAGAATTCTATTATCCTCTTCCAAACAGAAGGCCCGGGTTAAGACAGAAGTGTACAAAATCTTTCCCATCAAGTTCATTTTGCAGGTTACTTAAACTAGGTGAGAAGAGCTTCTGCGATAGCTGGGGAGAAAGTCCTCTTTAAGAAGAGGACAAACATTTGGAAACATAAAATGCACAGGGCAATTAATAGGGGCGGGAAAACCGGTAAATCCGGTATCCGATAATGCCGGTACCAGGCGTACCGGCATTATTGGATTCGACCCGGTAATCCGGTCTGGGTACCGGATTCCGAGGTACCGGATTTTTTTTTACATTGCAGCCATTTAAAAATGGCTGCAATGTAAAAACTTAAAGCCCCAGCAAAAAAGTTTTAAAAAAACAAACCCTCCCCGAGTCCAGGCTGCGCGGGTGGAAGGGGGGACACCCCCCACCCACCCTGCCCAGCCTGGATTTTTGTTTTAAAAAAGACCCAGAGGCGAGCCCACCCCCCAGCACCAGCGGCCGCGGCGTCCCCGCAGCCGCCGGTAAGTATGACCCGATCCCTGGGGG
>QEPC01000343.1:4384741-4399100 GCA_003113815.1 Sphenodon punctatus
CCTTTCCCAATGCCTGCTAGTCGTTCCCCATATACTTACTGTCTGCCCTCCTCTGCAGACTGCTGCAACCAACCTGATTGTAACCAAGCCAAGCACACGCACCTGAGTCTTCGCATCCGCTTGAACGTTTGTTGGTCTTCTCCCCTGTCTCTCCCACTGACCCCTCTCCCTGTCTCCCAGATTGTAAGCCACAGGCAGGGACCACATCCATTTCTACGTTCTGTACGGTGCCAAGTACATGACTGGCGCTATAATTAATAATAATAATAATAACAATAATAATAATGAAGATGCAAGTTCTTGTAGTTACACATATCGCTGTTTCAACATTCAACAAAAAAGGTTGATATAATGCTATTTTTTTAAGAAGTGAGTGCCAACCTATCAAAACACTCAGGGGACAATCCAGCTGGCATGCAGTGCACAGCCAGAACTCGTACACTCGGACACGTATGCAGTGTCCTACGCGCAGCACAGCCGCGCGGGGTGGGTCGTATAGGCTGGGGTTGCACTTTTGCCCTGCACAGCTGTGCTGCGCGTGGGTCATCACATGCCCATCTGAGCGCGCACATTCCGGCTGTGCGTTGGGGTCGGCGTAAGCAGGTGGCTGGATTGTCCTCTCAGTAGGCTCTAGATTTAAATAACCGTCTGCACCACCGTCCTTTTTGACTACCACACCCAAGCAATCACTAGAAATGGACCCATACAAATGAATTTGCTAACCTTGCACCTGAATAGAAGCAGTTTTTTTCCACCTTGCAGGAGTTGAATTGCCATCTGCTATTGCATACAACTTCAGACTCTAGCATGGTAACTTTCACTCAACTAGAACTCTTTAAAGAGAGAATTCCTTGCCAATTCTGAAAGCAAGGAGTCAAAATAAATTGCCTTCCTACGGACGCTCACCACTGAATGATGATTATATTATGACAAGCATAGCTGTGTTTGTACAAACCTACCTGCCCAAGAACTTAAAGCATTTGACAAATGTTAATTAAGCAAATCACAATGCTCCTACAATAGAGGGTGTTAATAAACCTCATGATAGCCACCCACAAGTGGTTATCACGTGTTCCCGGTCCAGGTTCCCTGCACAACATCCTGCCAAGGCAGGCGAAGAATGCCATATGGTTAAGGCCGGTCAACATGTTGGACTGCGGGGTAACACATGAGAGTGTCATTTAGTAGTGAGGACTGCCAGGAAGGGGCCTCTGTACCTCAACCCTGCTTCTCTGTGTCCCACACGGGAAGGAGACAAGCGGAGTTCACGGCTAGGGAGCGGGAACCAGAGAGCCAACAGCCTCGCTTTAGAGAGGTGTGAGCTGCTACTTGCCCACATGTTCTTTTATTGAGTGCTGTCACCTGTGAATCAAGGGTAACGTTCCTAATCACTGGGTGCTTTCAAACAATACGACAGACAAAGTGGTTCAAATGATATCTTTTACTGGACCAACTGCTGTTGGTGAACGTGTGCAAGCTTTCCCAGTACTCATTTTCACCAACAGCAGTTGGTCCAATGGAGGATATCATTCAAACCATTTTGTTCTCCTCTCTGTCGTTAGGGACCAACACGGCAACCACACACACACTCTCTAGATTTAAATACTACTACAGCCAATTGGAATTGGATTAATCCAAATCAACCCGATTTTCTCAATCCACCTTTTTATTGGGTCGGATTAATTCACGGGTGCACTCTCATTCGTTTCCCCCTCTCTGCTATTGCAATTTTCCCGGCTCTTCTTTGGTGCCTTCATCACTCTAGGATTGTGGCTTAGAATGATGAATGGCCCATTGAACTGAATAAGTTTGGTTTTCCGCTGACTTCAATGGGAAATTTTCCCAACGAAGTCAATAGGGAAAAAATACGATCTGATTCAAATATGATTCAATTGAATCCGATTCGATTCAGATTATCAACCCAGTTTCCCATTCCTACTATAGGCCAATGTTCAAACATGGGGTGGTCGTGTTTAAAAACACCCACTGATAAGGAACATTATACTTGATTCACAGAAACCAAGCAAGGCTTTGATTGCTCCCCTTCCATAAATTGTCACCTAATAAACCTGTGGAGAAAGAAGCCAAAAGTCCTGCTTCTGTCACCTGATTTTATTGCTGGACTGCTCTCGATCCTAGGAGACCCAATACTCAAAAGAAAAAGAAAAAAGAAAATCAATAAAGAAAATGCTCAACAAAGAGTTCAAAACCTTTGCAAAGTCCAACACATCCAGAGTGATCATGGCAAATAGTGACCAGCAAAGTCCGCGACCCATTAAAAAAAAATAAAGATAGGATGACACAATTTGACACAGGTAAACGGCTAATCAGTAAGATCCGTCACTCACCTAACTGGAGTCAGTGAATAGAAGCAAAAGAAAAATGAAGGACAGCACACATTTTATTTGATCTTCATTTTTTATCTTTAAAGTATTGCCAGGTTTTGAGTTATACCGCAATGCGATAGCTGAGTAATCTTTCTACTAGAACTGCAAACAATATTACTTTGCTGACTCACTCATGTTCCTTTTTGTTTTTTTAAATTGGCTTCCAACCCTCAGTCCCACTGATGCTTGCTTTGTACATCACCAATAAATCATGTTCCTGTAGTTCTTTTCCAGTGACCTAGGATCCCAAAGAGCTTTACAAGGCATTTAATTACCAAGGACTGTATACAGGCTGCACTTAATTAACTAATTCCCTTCCCATCCACAGTCTTCAGGTGAAAATACCTTTTCCATAGGTCTGGGCTTTGGTCACCGTTATTGTCTTTTCTCAAAGTGATTTGCCCATTAACATGCTGCTTCTAAAGTAAATACAGCAGCTATCGATAAACAAGCGTACTCTCACTCAAATGTTACAGAAACGATCTTGGGGGATCCCAAAGAGAGAAAAAACAAAAATGACAGCCACCAGGATCTGCTTACCATTTACCAGGAACTGCTTACTAGTACAGGATTACCGTTATTTGGGTCTAAGTTTTAAAAAAACAAAGCAAAAGAACAAGGTTTACTTGTGGAAACATGCAGCATAGCCACAGACCGACTCCTATAAGTATGGCAATATACACTAAACCAGTTGCTCCATCACCTTGCGTGGTTATCTTCTTTCAGGTCATAAATTAAGTAGGTTGGGTACTAGTCATGAGTAATGTTCATCTTTCTATCAGCAGTATAAATACACTTGGCACTACACAACAATGTTGACAAAACTCTTTGGACCAAAAGACCACGCTCAACCTGCAAATTTCTCCAGGACGGTCCATGTACATCAGAGATGGCCACTGCCAAGTGCATGTTCTATGCAAGATGTCAGTAGGTGTAAAAGGTGAATTACTTTGGTTTCCCACTGCCACTACAGTCCTCTCGGGAGGGGATGTGGAATGGCCATAATACACGCGCTAGCCATGAAGAAGTTGTAGCCAGAACATGGATAGTCCTTCCTTCCATCCACTCCAGAGATGGCTGGGAAGAACTCAAGTAGCAACCCGGCTTTGCTGTAGCGGTGACCAGTTATATGTCCATCTGTCCGTAGACCTGATATCCTGCCTTTGAGCAAAGGTTCGACTACACCCTCAAAGAAGGGCTGGGATTAAAACAGCCCTTCCGTTTCTGGATATTTTTTATTCACATTTTCAGTACAGTGGTTGAAATTTCACCACAGATTAACGCCACAGCAAAATTCCAATCATAAGATTTCATTGCCATACACATGTACAAAGTAACAGTGAAATCCTTCCAAGCAATCCAAGGACATGGGAATCGGAACGCATTGTGGTTCGGGTTTTGTCAGCTCAATCAAAGTGACCGGATTCCATCAAAAACAGAATCTGCTGGAAATTTTCATTTTAGCCCTACACCTTGAGGTTCCTCTTCCAACCCTACCATTTTTGGATTCCAAGGTTTGAAACGAAAGGTGTGAAAATGTTAAAGCTGAGATGAGGTTAAAAAAACACTGCAATTTCATTGTGAGCCTTGCAGTATCTAGACTTTTAGAGAACCCAGCTCCTGTAGTCAAGTGACTATGCTAGAACCTCAGCTTCATTTAAGTAAAGACAGCTGGAGTGCAACAAGAAAATCCTGAAGGCTAAATATGTAGGAAAATAATGCTGCCCCCTCCCATTTCCTATTTTTAAAGTATTATGACTTTAAAGCTAATCTCATAACAATCTGGAGCCTGACTAATGATATTTGAAGACTTTTATGGAACCACAAAACGCAGTAGCCAGAACTGAGTCTTGACCCATTAAGTACACTCTGGACTAGAAGTTTCTCAATTATTTGGCCAAACTCTATCCTGGTCTCCACTGCGTACTGGCACGCGAACAACAGTATCAATCGGAGACGCACATTACACAGGTTTGACAGCAAAAAGTAGTCGACACTGGGAGCGTCTCCTCGTTTGAACAGTACTTCTGCAACAGCTCAGCAGGTCTGATAGTATCATGGATTCTCTCTCTCGCTCATCCCCCTCCAACAGCCATCTCTCAGGAATGTTGTAGCTGTAGTCACCCTACGACTACTAATCATTTCTACAGCGCTACTTGGCATGGGCAGTGCTTTACAGTCACAGATTTTTGGAGACAGGTCCCTGCCCGGTAGGCTTACAATCTAAGATGGACGAGGACGAGGGGAACACAGGGATGGACAGACACATATTCCCATTTTACAGACAGAGAACAGAGGCTAAGAAGCTGTGACTTGCCCCAGGTCACACAGCGAGTTCATGACTAGGGCAAGATTCAATTCCTGGCTTTGCAGGTCCAAGCCCACCTTATCCACTACACCACAGTGGCTCTTCACCCAAACAGGGGGTTCAACTAGATCGCCCTCAAGGTCCCTTCCAACTCTAAGTTCCGTGTTACCCTCCCCTTCACTTCAATATACTACCGCATTCCAGAGGACTGCTTTCAAAAACGGGTTTGGCAGCCATATTTGTGGCGGGCATACAAGTAGGGAGTTCTCAGCAAAGCCGTCAAGCAGGGAAGGGTCTTGCCTAATCAGAGCGGCTTACAGAGAACGTATGCAAACCCCTACCCTTGGTTTAGTTAACACTGACCCTTAGCCAAGAGCAGTATGGGGATTTGCTTATTGTACGTTCACACGGAAACAATTCAATCATCATGCAAATTAGAACCCTTCGGCCCAAACGCAAAGAAGCGTATAATTAAGAACCAAAGGCCTGATTTTCAGAAATGCAAAAATATCCATGTCTATGGTAAATGGGTGCTCTCTACCTCTGAAAAGCAGCCCCTAAGCAAACAATCATGGGTTAATATGTCCTCACGCTGGAATGGAATCAGCTGCCAGTTGGTGCAACGATATTATAAATATATCGAAGCCCACTGTGGAGTGATTATTCTACAGTTCTCAAATTTCAGCTCCAAGTGTGTTACAAAGCAAGAAATGTCTTTTTTAAACACGTGCTTTTCCTCCTCATTCTTGTTTTTTCATAAGCTGAAAAGCCAGAGCAATTTTTTTTAATCAGAAAAAGTATACACTAATTTATCCCATGCTGAGATATTATATGTTGAACTTCAGCCCAAAGCAATTTTTTAAAAAAAAGTTATAAATGCATGAAAACAGTGAGATTTATCAAACAAGTGTTGACGCATCCCCAAATACTGCACTGTGAATTGCAGTCCTTCCATTTAAAGGTTAGCGTTTAGGACAGCTAAAGCAAGACTAGGTAAACTAGAGGGTCTCTAATTGTGGTGTGCAGACCATGGAACACCTAGTGACTGCCTGAAGATGGCCAGCTATTCCCATGGGGCTTGCACGCCACACAGATAACCCGACCTTTGTTTCCACATTTTCAGCCCCAGAGCGAAGGGACTGGCATGCACGGCTCCCATTACACAACTAATTCTCTCAAGAGAATCGGTGTTAAATATCCTGTCTGCGCTGTGCTTTAGGCTGGGAACAGTCAACCTTTCTGGTCTTGTTAGATGTCAGCTGCTTTTGATACCACTGACCGCAAGCTGTTTGTGACTCAGCTGTGGGATTGTGCCAGGATGGGCTGGATCATTCTCAAATGGTTCCGCTCATTCCTGGGTGGTAGAACTCTTGGGTGACTGTACATCTGCTCCCCGAGATCTCACATGTGGGGTTCCGTAGGGTTCTATTTTGTACCCCCACCCCCACCCCATTCAACATGTATCTGCAGCCTCTGGGAAAGGTCATGATGGGGTTTCGAGTGTGTTGTCATTAATATGCTGACGACACTTAGCTCTACTTCTCGTTTTCAGCAGACTTCGGTGCAGCAATCTCGTTGCTTACCTGATGTCTGACAGCGGTGGGGGACTGGATGAGGGTGAGCCTCCCGAAGTTGAATCCTGACAAGACAGAAGTAATGATGGTGGGGAGGGCCGAGGAAGTGGAGACCCCCATTCTTGATGGGGTGTGCCCCATCTTGGTTCCTCGAGTTCGTAGTCTGGGGGTGCTCCTCGATTCACAGCTCCGCCTGGATGCCCAGGTGGCAGCTCTAGCGAGGATTGCATTTGCCAAATTACATCTGATGCAACGGTTACAGCCTTATGTCTCAGACTGCGACCTTGCCAACATCATCTATGCCTTCATCATCTTAAGGCCTGATGACTAACGCACTCTACGGGGGCTACCCAAGGTGATGGTCCAGAGGCTGTAGCTGCTGCAGAATGCAGCAACCCGTCTCCTAATGGGTATGGGCCACCAAGAGCATGTAACACCGGCGCTCCGTTCTCTGCACTGGCTGCCTGTTGCCTACTGAGAGCACGATTCAAGGCGTTGGTGTTGATCTTTAAAGTCCTACAGGGCCTGGGCCCGACCTACCTGCAGGACCGCCTCACTCCCTAGGTTCTGGAATAGCGTTGCGGTCGGCTGGGGGCGCCCTTTTGGAGGTCTTCCGTGTTCGACGGGGGGGGGGTCACATTGGAGAGGGCATTCTCAGTTGCCATACCTTGGTTGTGGAACTCCCTCCCAGCAAAGGTTCGTTTGGCCCGAGACCTTCCCTCCTTCAGGTGTTAGTGTAAAAATGGACAGTTCCGCCAGGCATTTCGTGAGAGAGGGATGGGATAGGGGGAGAATGTATGGTTTTATTATTGTTTGTTTTAAGTTAAGTGTATATTTTATACTTTTATATTGTACGCTGCCCCAAGCTGCTTTTGGCAGGGGGGGGTGGAATGAGAAATTTTCATAATAAATAAGTTAAATAAATTAAATGTTCAGCTTCTCTTACATATTTTCCTACACTTGTTTATTGCCGAGCATCATTTATACAAACAGTAGCTTTAGCTTGTTTGCCATCGTCCACAAAACGGGTCTACTTTCAATCCAGTTTGGGGCATCCACGTAAAACCTTGCCTCGCCACAGCCCCTTTCCTGTCGGCAAAGTTATCGAGATCTAGGAGGAGCTATGGATCATCAACTAGATCTAGGAGCAGTTGTGAATCATCAACTGAACACACAACAGGAGTGGGGTGCTGTTGCAAGGAAGGCCAACACCATCTTAGGCTGCACCAACAGACGTGTTGCATGCAAGACACAGGCAGCCACTGTGCCACTCTACTCAGCTCTGTCTAGGCCCCACTTGGAGTAATGTGTTCACTTTTTGGCATCCCATTTTAAGGAGAACAGAAACATTGGAGAGGGGGCAAAGGAGAGCATAAAAAAATAACAGATTTAAAACACAAATCATATGAGGAGAGATTGAAGGATCTGGGTATGTTCAGCTTGGAGAAAAAAAAAAAAAAGACAACTAAGGGGGGAATATGAGAAAAACCTACAAATATTTTAAAGGCTGCCATAAAGAAGATGGGGAACCGTGGTTCTTTCTTGCAATGGAGGACAGGAAAAGAGGTAATGGACACAAGCTACAGCAAGGGAGATTTAGACCAACCATAAAGCAAAATTGCGTAACTGTAAGGTCAAGCAATGGGATCGGTCACCTAGAGAAGCCGTGGATTCTCCATCACTGGAAGCGGCAGCCAGTGTTATAGACGCAACCAAAGGAGCATATGTCTGCAATGATTTACGCATGGCAAAACCTGCACCAGCAGGAGACTTCCAATTCTATGATCTCTAACTGGGGGGAAATCTCCTATATAGATTCTCTAGTGAAGGCATCTCCCCTGCCACAATTGAGAGTGATCTCCTGGCCTGGCTCTGTCTTGACTCCCATTTCACGCTGCTGCTGCTGCATCTGGCTTCAGCTCCATGCCAATCCACCTCTACTGGGGGAGCACCATCAAGGAGACCCCCCCAGTTGGACAGGAGTCAACAGCTGGGAGCTGAGGGTAGGGAAGGAGCAAGAGAGATATGGCAACTAAGAGGAGCAAATAAAGGAGTGAAGAGCCATGCCGCAAGCTGCCAGGGGTCAGGGACCTCTGGGGGGCATAGCTTTCCCCATAGAGAACCCTCATTAAATGCTTGGCTGGCACACTCACTAAAGCAGTCAGCTCATCTTATCATGGAGGTGTTTCTTTCAGCACATGGTGGAGTGGGAACAAAGAGTGGGGTCACAACTGAATTGCTGTTAGTCGGGCTACTCCAGAGGTTCCCGAACTGTGAGTCAAAACCCCAAGTTGGGTCACGCCATCTATGGACAGGGTTGCAATCCCAAATGATACTTGATATTCTTGCATATCTTTGTTGCTAACTAGGACGATGGGATAATATTTAAGTTTCAAGATGGTGTCGCATGGGAAAAACACCAGTAGTCTTGACATTTTCAAATTTGACGGTCATCCGTTCAGTCTTTCGCCAATACTACAATTAAATCAGCATGTCATTTCACTGGTATGCACCAGCTGTTGTGCGCTGTGCTGACACGGTCAAAAATCTACATCAGGATCCATTTCCGTCGAATTCATCTCTGAACATGGGGATATGGCAATATTATTAACAATTTCTGGAAGATGACAGGAGTCTAGAGCAGTGTTTCCCAAACTTTTGATACCTGGGAAACCCTTTTTTTTCTCTGGATTAAAATTCGGTGGCACACTTCACTGGCAAAAGGTGCGTATATTATAATATATAGGTATATAAATATTATAGTATATATTCTATTACAAATGTTTAAAGTACAAAAAAGAAAGGGAAGTATCATTTTTTGAGGTACACTTCCACCACTCTTGTGGCACATTAGTTTGCCTCACGACACCATTTGTGAATCACTGGGTGGGCGGGGGGGAGGGAGAGGGTTAGACAAGCACCTCCCCACTCCTCACGAATGTTGCCGGGCTGCATAGGGCACCAATGTGGCTCTGCCACATGCATTATGTGTGGGGAAGCGCTCATCTAATAATATGGGGGGGGGGGGGAAGGAGGATGGTTTCCATGTTGGTGCCAAATGTAAGAAATGGAAACAAAGTAGCACAACCGTGGGCATTTTTAGACACACGTTAAAGTTTCGGATGTTTCAATCTTCTGGGTTTACAAATCCACAAGTAAGTTCCGGATTCATTTTTCACACACACACAATGCTCTGAGGCAGCCTAAAGTAGCCGCAGCTGTAGACGTGACAAGCTGCCATGGAAACCAAGTGACCACAGCTGCCTGGAGCAAAGCAGTTTACCAGGAGAACCTTTTACACACAAAAGTTCTGGAAGAAGTTTCAGGCAGAAGTTCAAAGATCCGGATGTTTAAGATCTGGATGAGTGATTTAAACACACAGGAAGTTCTGGATGTTACAGCAAACATCCAGGAGAAATGTGTGTCTAAAAACACCCAATATCTTTTGTTGAACCAACTTCTCCTGGTGGGAATACAGTGACATCAGGAGGGAAAAAGAACTTATTGTCACAACTGGTCACTACAAAAACATACAATGTTGCTGATGGACAGAGGTTTAATTTCTAGGGATATGAAGACGCAGCAGAAGAAAATTAACTATGGAAAGGAAAGATCCTATTCCCATCTAAAACAATCTCCCTAGTTATTTAGCACATGTGAAGGAAGCTTCAAACAGAGAGAAGAAAATAGCAAACGAAACAGAAGGAAAACGGTTTCTAAGCAGAACTGTTGCCCAACTTTTCCAGGGGGCATCAGCAGCTGTCTAACCTTTTCTGGAGTGTGAATCCAAGGTCTACTGATCTCAGCTCAGACCCCACGCAGCTTGGCCAAGATGAGCGCATGGCCTTTTCCGGTTTGCAGTGTTTTTATGATGTTGGTAAGTAACACTGTTTCACTGCTTCTAGCGTTAATCACACACAGGTCAGCCAATCCAAACCAGCGGAGGTTTTACGGTCCTAATAAACCTTGTCCGCAAACACTGATGAACTACTCAGTCACCCCTAATTCTAGTTTGCTGATCTGGCTGCTGGAGCAAAGTGCCAAGACACTGATAACAATTCAAAGAGAAAACAATGGAACTAATGGATGAGATTTCTCGGGAGCCTGAGGAGCTGGTTTAAGGGAAGGGCATTGCACTTAATTGCAGATACTGTTTCATCTCTCTTATCGCCTTCCCCTGAGTAATGGGTCCAGAACATAAAGGCTAGGAAGCTATTTTCAGGCTTACAGCCTTCTCTCGCTATACGTTTGTACACACTGGTTCAGGGCTAACATGCTGGCAGCTGGATGTGCAAACTTTAAATCAAGTGCCGTCACCAACTCACAATCTCATCGGGAAAGAAAAAGAAAAAAAACCTTCCCCCCGCTTGTCAGAACCACTAACAGAGAACAGATGCTTTGTAATCTTAACAGTAATAGGGGAAACTTCGACGTAATGCACTCTAAGCACTGGCTACAAATTATTTACCGTACGCATCTGTGGATGTTGCCAAACAATGCTAAATACTTGTTTCAGCTTTGAACACGCATTTGTCTGCTACATCTGTGCAAACACACTTTTCTCCAGGCACTCACCACAGTTTGTGATCCTAGGAAACAAGATCACTTACAGCACGTAACTGATGCTTGCACGTAGCCACAGTTGCGTTTCCAGATGCACCATACCACGTCTAGTCTAGCAGAAGGTAAATGCTCAAGATATATGCCAATCCTCAAACCGTCACCTAAATAAGCCATCTGCTTTTAATCCCTACACCTCTTGCACTTTTCAGAGAACTAGTTCATACAGAGGCTGCAATCCTGAGTCCAGGGATTCTGATGAACTGGTGGAAGGGGAGGATATATAATATATACACACGCATCAGCTCCGCAGGTCTCCACGGTTCACGGAGGACCTGGACTGTCTGAAGCATGAAAGGAAGCGGTTAGAGCGGCGGTGGCACCGTACTCGCGCCTAAGATGATTGGCTGCGGCATAGAGCATTTTTAAAGTCCTATGTCATGGCGGTAAGGGCAGCAAAGAAGCAGTTCTTTTCTGTACTCGTTCTATCTGCTTGGTCATGCCCACCTGGTTCCAGGTGGTAAGAGTTCAGGTCTGTCCAGCCTGTCTCCACCTGGAACCAGACTCATCCAAGGTCCGCTGTGGCATGTTTCTGAAGTACGCTACCATTGCGCACAACTCTGATGCCACCATTTTGGAGGCCGTGGCAGAACCAAAGGTTAGGAATGCCTTGTCTGGTCAGGTTTTGTGGGAGGAATTTCAATTGCCGATGCAGCCTTTGTGCTTGGGTCTGTTCGAATCACGACTTGTAAACTAGATCCATGCCCGTCCTGGTTAGTAAGAGCTACAAGGGCGACACTGGGGCCGGTGCTGGGGTTATCAACAACTCCCTGCGGGAGGTGAGGGTGCCAGGTTGCCTTAAGGAGGTTGTGGTTTGGCCCCTCCTCAAGAAATCAACGTTTGACGCGGATGCCCCGGCTAGTTACCGGCCTGCCTCTAACCTTCCCTTTTTTGTGAAGGTTACTGAACGGGCAGTGGCTTATCGGCTCCAGGAGCATTTTGATGGCATGGGTATTCTTGATCCACCGAGTCTGGCTTTCGCCCAGGGTATGACACGAAGACAACGCTTGTGGCCTTGGTCGACGAGCTCTGCGTGGAATTGGACATGGGTCACATGACTCTGCTGGTCCTAGGATTTATTTATTTGGTAGCATTTTATGCCACACCCTCCTGCACAACAGCAGCTTTGGACAGCTCACAACATTTTAAAATCACAATAAAATCAACAATAGAATTACAACTAAATATTTTAAAACATAAAATTACTAAAAAGCAGACTAAAGACCTTTGCCTACTCCCCTCCCCATCTCCCGCCCCAAAGGCCTGGAGAAACAGCCAGGTCTTACAGCGTCTTCGGAAAGAGGGGAGGTCCAGGGCCAAGCGGGCCTCCATTGGGAGAAAATTCCACCGTCCAGGCACGGCCGACAGCATCCTCCCCATTATCGCCACCCAGGAAACCTGGGGGACCTCAAGTCAGGCATCCCCGGCCAACCGCAAGAGCCAGTGCACAGCCTGGGGCATGAGGCAGTCCTACAGGTAAGCGGGGCCCAGGATATTTAGGGCTTTATAGGTCATTACCAACACCTTGAATCAAGCTCAGAAGACAATAGGCAGCCAGTGCAGAGAGCAGAGCACTGATGTAATGTGCTCACAATGACCTGTCCCCGTCAAGAGACGGGCCGCCGCATTCTGCACTAGCTGCAGCCTCTGGACTGTCACCAAGGGTGGCCCCACATAGAGTGCATTGCAGTAGTCCAATCTAGAGGTAATGAAGGCATGGATGATGATGGCCAGGTCAGACTCCGAGACATACGGCTATAACTGTCACATCAGATGTAACTGGCGAAAAGCGCTCCTCGCTACAGTCGCCAGCTGGGAATCCAGGCAGCACTGTGAATCAAGGAGCACCCCAAGGCTACGCACCTTGGTGGCTAAAAGGCAGCAAACCCCGTCAATGACAGGAGCCACCACCTCCTCAGCCCTATCCACCAGTATCACCTCCGACTTGTCGGGATTCATCTTCAGACAGCTCACCCTCATCCAATCCGCCACAGCCGCCAAACACCGGGTAAGCACCAAGACTGCCGGGTCTGGGTCTGCAGAAAAGGAGAGGTAAAGTTGTGTATCATCAGCGTACTGATAACACTGTACGTCGAACCCTTTCACAACCTCACCCAAAGGCTGCATAGACACCTTGAACAGGAAGGGGAACAGAACAGAACCCTGCAGGACTCCACACGTGATGTCCCGGGGATATGATGAACACTCCTCAAGAACCACCTGTTGAGTTGTCCCGGCCAGGAATGAGCAGAACCATTGAAGAACAATTCCTCCCACCCCGGCCTGGTCCCGCAGGCGAGCCACCAACATCTCACGATCCACGGTATCAAACGCTGCCGACAGATCTAGTAACATTAAAAGAGACCATCTGCCCCAACCTAATTCACAGCACAGGTCGTCGACCAAAGCCACAAGTGCAGTCTCTCTGCCAAACCCAGGGCAAAAACCAGAGTGCGAGGAATCCAGAAAACTGACCCGGTCCAGATGCCGCTGAAGCTGCTGAGCCACCACCCATTCAATAACCTTCCCTAAAAAGGGAAGGTTAGAGACTGACCGATAGCTGGCAGGGGAGCCAACGACAAGAGATCATTTCTTGAGCAGAGGTTCAAGCCCCGGAACTGACACTCTGACATTCATATCTAATTTTGGCGTTTGGCGAGGGAGACAGGTAGGGAGGGTGGTATGGGAGTGTTTTACGGTTGTCTTATTTTATTGGAGTTTTTTTGTCTGTTTTATTTTATTTATTTATTCATTCATTCAATTTGTATCCTGCCCCTCCTGCAAACAGCTCGGGGCAGCTAACAAGCTAATCATAAACAATTTATAAATTTATAAACAATATAACAATAAAACCAATCCATAAAAACACTACAATAAAACCAGCTGGGATAATAAATAAATAAATAAATAAAATAATAAACAAACATTAATTGAATTGAAATGTTTTTAGTATATTATATGTATTGTTGTTAATTGCTTTGGGCCGCCTGTGAAGTGAGAAAGTGGGATCTAAATTTTGAAAAATAAATAAAATAAATAATTTTATATTTAGTGTGTGACAGTAACACACACACACACACGTTAATCCCCTTCCACCAGTTCATCAGAAGCTACCCCTGGGCTCAGAATTGCAGTCTCCATGCCCTCAGTATGAACTCCTAGCCCTCTGAAAAGTGCAAGAGATGTACTCGTCCTCCGAGTAGACAGACCACCGCTCCGCCACCGGACAGGGCCCCAGGTTTGGGTGGACCACTCCACTGCAGTCCTCCGGGATGTTCTGGAGCACCGCTAGCAGGGCTGGAGCAGAGCAGGGGCTGTCTGCACCTCTGGCAGCCGCCTTTACACAGACAAGCTGCCCGGGTGTGAGACAGAGCCGAGCCGTGGGTGCTGTCTGTTTAAAAGCACCCATTGTCAATTTCAACGCATGATGGAATTGCATGGAGTTATTATTATTATTATTATTATTATTA
>QEPC01000343.1:4412911-4467308 GCA_003113815.1 Sphenodon punctatus
TCCGCTCCTCCGTACCTTGACTTGCATCCGCAGCGACTGTGGGGGAGGAGGGTAATACTTCGGCTGGCCTTGCTCCTGCAGGCACTCGCGTCTGTTCTCGTAGCTCCCTTTCTATGGCCAGGATTCTCCTCCAGATGATGTCATCTGTTGCTTCCTGCTCACTGGTCCTTGTCTCAATCCTCCTCCTGTTAGCCGGGGGGCTGCTGTCTCCCTGAAAAAACATCTCCTGCCTAGGCCCTGCCGAGCCTAAAGCCAACCCTGCCGTGCCAGACCCCAGCCGTTGCTGATCATACACAGGCCCCTGCTGCCCTGTGCTATGCCAGCAGGGGGCCTGCTGATAGTATTGAACCAGCCCAGGGACCCCATAGACATCAACTATGGGTGGTAAGGGCCTAGAAGGTGTCTCAGACCGGCCACTTACTCCTGCAACCTGGGGCCCTTCCTGCCCCCCAGCTGCTATATCCGTTTGTGCCCCCTGCCCTCCTTGCGCCCCCTGCTCACCCAGCAGGGCAACTACAGCAGTTTGGGGAGGCCTGTGAGGCCTGGTCTCCACAGGCCTCTCCTCGTCCGGCCTGTACCTGGCGGGGGGAACCACCGCCCTCCGTCCTCTCCCCGTCTCGGGGACAATCTGCTGCCCAGTCTCCCCCATTATCTCAGCCTGGTTAGGCCCCTCGAGTGACCCTAATCCCCCTGCCCGATTGATACCCTCGGGCTGCCAGGCAACTGGCAACACACACAACAGCAAACGCGGGAAGGCTTTCTAACAAGTCTTCCCGCCGCGGCCGAGCCCGCCTTTTTCTCTGCGTCTCCCCCGACCTGGGAGGGGGGGGGGCGCAACAAATACCTGTTGCCGCCATTTTGGCGGCGAAGGGACTTCTCTTGTTTTCCAAGATGCCATTATTGAAGTTTGAACAACTGTGTACAATACGTAGCAACACTAAGGTCAAAATTACAGAAACCACCACTTTTCAGAACACAATTTATTTATTTACAAAACTTTTACCCCGCACCCTCCTGCTAAAAGCAGCTTGGGGTGGCTAACAATACACAATTTTAAAATATATAAAAACAACTAATATAAGTATAATAAAAATAATATAAATTATCATAAAATACTGGCAAAAAAAATCCAGAGTGGAGCACAAAGAAATTTTTGAAGAATTACAAAAAGACCCTTCTCCCCTAACCCTAAACCCACCACCCTGCCCATCTCCCTCACCAAAATCCTGGTGGAACCAGGTCTTACACGGTCATCATAAGGAGGTGCGGTCCGGGGTCAAATGGACCTCTGCTGGAAGGAAGTTCCACAGTCTTGGTGCAGACAGCGAGAACGCCCTCTCCACAGTCACACCCCGAGATACACGGGGACTTCAAGAGGGACGTTCCCAGTCAACCGCAGGGGTCAATTAGAGCACGCGGAGGCAGTCCCACCGCTAAGTGGGGCCTAGGCCAGAGAGGGCTTTGCAGGTAAGCACATGAATTGAGCCCGGAAGACTAGAGCACTGGTGTAATAATGCGCTCACGGCAACTCGTCCCCATAAGGAGACGGACTGCCGCGTTCTGCATCAGCTGCAGCCTCCGAACCGTCACTATGGGTAGCCCCACGTAGAGCGCATTACAATAGTCCAGACTTGATCTGATGAAAGCATGGATGATAGTGGCCAAGTCAGAATCCGAGACATACAGCCAAAACCGCCGAACTAGATACAATGTGATACACGCTCCTCACCACAGCCCCCACCTGAACATGAAAAACAATAAACACGCCCAGACTATGAACCTGAGGAGCCAGTGGAGGGCAACCCCATCAATGATGGGGGGATGCCAACCCCACTGCCTTCCCCACCAGCATCCCCTCCATCTTGTTGGGATTCGGCTTCAGACGGCTCACCCTCATCCTGTCCTCCACAGCCGCCAGACACAGAGTAAGCACAGAGGCTGCCGGGTCTGACTCCGATGAAAAAACAGAGGTAGAGTTGAGTGTCATCAACATTTTGATGACACCAAACATCAAATCTCCTCACAAGCTCGCCCAGCAGCTGCATATACACATTGAACGGGAGAGGGGACAGAATCGAACCTTGCAGGGCTCCATAGGAGGAGTCCCGGAGGGGGATGAAAAATAATCTTCAAGTACCACTCGCTGAGTTCTCCTGGCCAGGAAGGAATGGAATGATTCACAAACAGTCCCACCCACCCCAGATCAGTCCCGCAAGCAGGTCACCAACGTCTTGTTATCCACGGTATTAAAAGCAGCTGACAGATCTAACAGAATCAGCACGGTCAACCAACCCTGATCTAATTCATGGCAAAGGACGTCGACCAAGGCCACAAGCACAGTCTCCATGCCACAGCCCAGAAGAAAGTCGGTATGTGAGGGATCTAGAAAACTGATGAGGTCCAGATGCTCCTGCAGCTCCCATCAATAACCTTCCCTAAAAAGAAAAGGTCAGAGCCCGGCCGATAACTAGCGAGGGAGTCAATGTCAAGTGATGGTTTCTTGAGCAGTGGCCGCACCATCACCTCCTTGAGACAGCCCTGCACTCTGCCCTCCCAGCCAGCAATGGCCCCAGGCTCTCCCAGCTGGGCAGCAATATGCTTAGAAGTCCCCTGAAATCAACTGGATTTAAGCATGTGTGCAAGCCAACGCATGTGCTGAAGTGCAATTCTGAACTGGAACAACCTTCAATATGTGCGTATAGGAATTCCATGGGAGAACCCAGCTCTCACGTATTTATTATGGACAAACAGAAAAGCGTAAATAGCTTTGTGGTTTGTGCATCTGCGTCCGTATGGCAGTACTGCATTGTGGTGGCGTTATTGCTGTTGTATATGTTTACGTGGCATATGTATAAATGTAATATGGGGAAAGCTGGGCACTATTCACTAACGCCGCAGGAATGAAAGACAAATGGGAGTAGTGGCCCTTTAAGCTGAACAGCCTGGCAGTAGCCACGCCCACACTTAGGGGTATAAAACCCTCTGATTCTAGCCACTGTCGAAGACTGACGGTGCAGGGCTCTGCTGGGAGCTCTTGGGAGTTCCGGAGAGGCTGGACGCTTGGTGCAAGGCCGGAAACCTCAACTCTGCTGCTGCTGTGGATGCTGATGCCAAGGAGAAGCCATCTTGATCCAGGCAAGAGAACTAAATGAACTGTTAGTTTTAGCCTTCTCTGGGAGCTGTGGTTATACGTTATTACTCCTTATTGCTGAGACCGAAGGGGCCCTGTAAATAAAGGGTCTCGTTGCTCTTCGCCATATTTGCAAGTATTTTATTGGAAGCGGGTCGCCTCCATGTGACACTGCCAGCTGCCCTGACACAAGGTGGAAGACCGAACCTTAGAGAGACTCATTCAGAATCTGAGGGAAAGGCCTGTAGGGTCATTTGGACAGGCAGAGCTATTACAGCCGACACCGCTCTGCTCCCACTCTCCCAACTTTCAAATCCCTCCTGAAAAGCTACCTCTTCCGTCAGGTCTTCCCTAGCTTGTCGTGAGTGAAATTACATCGTCTTCCCCCTCAGAATCTAAGTGAAGCACGTGCGCCTGCAGCTTCTCAACCTCATGGATGTATCCTTGTCTCCCCCGATGTTAGTCTCTTCCTTGTCTCCGCCTCCCTGTCTCTTAGATTGTAAGCCTCTTGGGGGGGGGGGGGGGATAGGGATCTGCCAATGACTATGGATTGTAAAGTGCCAGGAACACTGCTGGTGCTATATTAATTAATAATAATTTTCACACGCACACACATATACACACACACACACATATTATATATATATATATATATATATAAAATATACAGAGAGACTAGAGTTATCCTGTTGCTAAGTCAGACAGGCAGGTGACATTTAGTTCTGTTGGACAGATATGTTTATTATACTCATTTTTCACTGCATCACCCGTTTGCTGAATCACTTGCTCACAATGTATTCCAATAGGCCAAAATCTTTAAGGATTCAGCCTTCATCTTTTTATAAAACAAAAAATGAAAAAAAGAAAAAAAATCAACCTCATGAAGATCTATTTCCTACTCCTGCCAAAAGCATGATTTTAGCCGCGTATTGTCAGTGCCAGCAGAATTCAGTCCCAAACCAAAAAGAATATTCTTCCAAGTGTCAAGAGGTTCGAGTCCATTCCGTTCAGGCCTCACACAACCAAGATACAGGCATTTTCATACCTATAGAAAGAAGGATGGTAATTCCCACCTACCTGTGGGAAACAAGCCCTTACGTTGGTCTTAAAGGGCCCAAGATTACAGACTTTAAAAATTGTATCATTTTTAGAGATCAAATATATAGAACATTTAAGTAATTATTAGAGGTTTTTCATCTCTCGCGAGCAGATGAGAACACCCAGTATTTCAGCAGCTCTTCTGGCAACTGGAATGGTCCAAACATCCAGCTCCAATCCATAGGGAACAGGCTGATGAATTGGGAGAGGTTTTGATACCATTTTTGTACACATTTGGATAAACACACACACACACTGCTGCGACAGCCCAGAAAAAGCTAAGCCTCCATTTTCCCTAGTCACTTCTCCCCACGACCACCTCCCCCCTATTCCCAAGTTATTCTCCTTTCTCTTCATCTTCCATTACTTTTCCCCTTACATAGGCATTTTGTTATTCTGCTACTGAAACCTTTATTGAAATAGGTTTTGATTTATTCAGAATTGTTGCAGATTTCTGTAGATTCAAGAGAACGAATTAATTTACAGATCTGTTTGTAATCCCACAGCGTGTTCGGCATCTGGGATCATGAACATGAGTAGACGGCACGTCATTTTTTCTTCGGTGTATTGTTTTGTCATTGTCAGGTTGATAAAGTTTTAGTGTTTATAAAAATCAATAAAAAAAACTAAATCACAAGAAAATACAAACTGCTCCAATAAAAATGTTTAAAGGCCTTTGAATTCTTTCTTGTGCCCACGAACGTTTGTGTATGGTACAACGCTTTAATTGTGAATATTCCGCATAATTCTGTTTTTGCTTCACAACTCCTGAGGGATGCGTCCATCACAAACGCTTACTGATACAGGAAAATAACTTATCTTATACATTTTGCTTCACTGGAAATGACATATTGCAGGATTCCTGCTCCTGGGCCTCAGATCCCTAGAGCAAGACTGGCAGAACTCCCAAAATCTCTACGTACGCAGCACTGAACACACTTACTTTTAAAGTCTCACCGGAATCAATGCGAATGAGGGGCCTTTTCACACAAAACCAATGAACCAACCACAAAAACCACCACGTAACCAATGAACATGTTGAAGGGTTGCAACGTTGCCCTATGGGTGCTCTGTAATATGTATAGTGGGTGCGGGGTAGTGTGTATTGTGTGAAAATAACCTTATTCACAAGTAAATGGGTTCAGGTACATGACCTTAAAGATTTTTTGTATTGTTTTTCTGCTTATGAAGGCAATGGTAGTTTGAACTGGTTACGGTATGGATTGTCGCAGACAACCATTTTTACCCTTTAAATGGTCCCGTTAGCTTTATCTGGCCGAGAGGTCCTGCATATCCTTGTCTGATTACGGGTCTGGGATGAATCCCAGAAAAAATGGATTAAGGAAAAAATGTGTCAGGTAAGCCAATCAAAGGAACAGAATGAGGGTGTTTTTAAAGGAGACTGGCGGGCGGGGGTGGTCGGTGCGTGGGCACCGCGCACGGGGGAGCACTTCACACAAGTGGCCCCATGCATAGCCGCCCTGCCCACGCATCACCCAACTCCGTCCGTGCACGGGGCACGCCAGCTTTTTGCTGGAACCCCTGTTCACAGGGGGGCTGGAGATGCACGGGGGATGGGTAGGCGCAGGAGCGTGCATTACCACCCCCACCCCAGCCAGGTTCAGATGAGACGGACACCACGCAGGGAAAGGTGGTCCTCGCAATGGGCCGTCTCATTTAAAAACAGCCTTGGTTTAGCACATGGCATTGAAATTTAGCACATAGGCAGTCTCTTCTACAATACATTATTATTATTTTTATTATTATTATTATTTATTTGACTTGTACTCCACCCTATCCCAAAAGACAGCCCAGGGCAGCACACAACCATTGGGAAAAAACAACAATATACATAAAACGTACAATAAATCCCCCACCTAAACAGTCTATAATACTTGGAAAAAATAAAATGTGCCATACATACACCATCCCAAGGTTCCCCATACCCAAGCACCCAAAACCCACCCCTCTTCCCATCCCACCCATTCGCACTCCCTGGCCTCTCCCACAAGGGAGGTTTCAATCCCCAGTTATACCTGTGCAGTCAGTTACAGACCCGCAAGCGTCAATGAGCAATCGAATGGGCACTAGAAATCTTGAATGGGAGAAGGGGGTGGTGACGGGAAAGGGGTTTTCCCCTCCTGCTTTTTCTACCGCACTGCTGGGCTTGGGTGGCCCTCTTCAGCTTCCTATCTCCCTTGGCCCTTGTGGGCCCTCTGAGTGGTTTCATCCTTAGGGAATGGGAAGAGATGAGGGGGGCGCACGCTTGGAGAGGAAGGAAGCAGATACTGGGGTCGTGCTCGGCATGGGAAGGTACAGCAGGGGCAGGATGGTCCATCAGGACCATCGGAAAAGACGCACTGTCTGTCCCTATGTCCCACTCTCCCTGTCTTGGGCTATCTGGGGGTTCAAGACAGTAGAGCCCCTGATCCAACACTGATGCTGCTCGATGCGAGGTCAGTGGCTAATAAAACATCCAACATATATTATTTTATTCAGAACAAGGCTGCTGACTTCATATGCATTACAGAGACCTGGTTGGATGAGGCAGCTGGACCAGGTTTTGTCCCAAATGGACCAGATGGATAGCAGTGCGGCATCAGCCTAGGACCGGGAGCTTTGGGGGGGGGGGGGGGGCTGTGATCTGTAAAGGCAGCTTGACCTTTCAAAAGGTATGTAGGGTCTGACTCAACCAACATGGTGTGGGTCCACCTTACGTTGGATTTGGTGGAGTATATTTTATTTATTATGTATTTATTAATATTTATACTCCACTGTTCTCCGAAGGCTCAGGGCAGCTAGACAGGCGGCTCAGGGCAGATAGATTGAGGATTCTGATGGTATACTGACCACCTCACTACACAGCCGACTCCCTCACCGCTGTAGCTGAGCTAGTCTTGGAGGTGGTACCAAGCTCACCCAAGCTTATTGTCTTGGGTGATTTCAACACACACACTGGGGTCAGCCTTTTACAGGCAGAGCAGGAGCTCATGGCCACCATGCGCCTATCCCAGATTATATATGGCCCAGCACATGAGACGGGACACATGTTGGATTTGATGTTTTGCACCAGCCTGGAAACAGGAGTTCTGCGTCACAAGTGTGTTGTTACACTATTGCAATGGTTGGATCATTACCTTCTGAAGGCTCAGATTCCAGCCATCCTATGCCCTCTTCCCAGTGGTGGACCTGTTCGATTGGTCTGCCCCCAGAGACGAATGGATCCAATTGGTTTCCAGAACTCTCTGGGGGATAGACCGACTGACCTTAACGGCTACTCTGTCAATGACCTTGTCACCTTGTGGAATGACATCTTGACCATGGCCATCAACACGGTTGCACCCAGGCATCCGCACACACCGCTTTGACAACACAGGTCCTTCTGGTATACAGGGAACCTGAGACAGCTGAAGTGGGAAAGTAGACAGAACACAGGTGGTGGTCAACTCACAGCAAAGCCAACCGATTGCAGCATAGATTGTTTTGTTTTTTTAAAGACTATGCTGTGGCTGTAATGGTGGCGAAACGAGTTTTCTCCTCTGCCATCATAGCATCTTCAGGGTCTCCTCTGGCAGAGCTCTTCTGCGTGATCAGGGGCCTGGTTGATCTGACCTGTCTCCAACAGGAAATGGAATAATCTAATGCACACTGTGACATTTTACCACCAATTACCTTGCAGACAAAATTGCTCATATTCACCACGACTTGGGTGTTGCCATTCTGACTGCAAGATCAGAGTTCAGGGTTATAGAAGCTCAGTCTTGTCTTGTTTATTTGGAATAGTGTATCACCCGCCGATGCAGGGGCAGGGGCATTGGGGCACGGAGGACAACCAATTATGAATTAGATCCTTGTCCGTCCTGGCTAGTGAATGTCAACTGGGAGACTTTGGGCCATTACTGGAGGTTTCGTCAATGTGCCTTCAGGAGGGCAGGGTGTCGGATACCCTTAAAATGGCGGTTGTCTCGCCCCTGCTTAATAAAACATCTTTGGACACAGATTCCCCAATCAGTTATTGGCCTCTCTGTAACCTTCCCATTTTAGGGAAGGTTATGGAACAGAAGGTTGCCCAGCTTTGGGTTCATCTTGATGCTATCTGATACTTGGACCCGTTTCAGTCGAGTTTTCATCCAGGGTTTGGCATGAAGACTGCGCTTGTGACCTTGGTCGATTATCCGCACCTAGAGATTTGTAAGATAATCAACAGGGTAGTATTTTTGTTAAATCTTTCAGCAGTCTTTGAAACAGTTGATCACGAGGTGTTGTCGACATGACCGTGGGACCTGGCAGGGGTGCGTGGGGCTGCTCGAGTGTTTCCGTTCCTTCCTTTCAGCGAGGTCTCAGCGAGTGGTAATAGGCGATTGTTCATCATCACCTTGTCACCTCCCCTGTGGGTTACCGCAGGGTTCTATTCCATCTCCCCTCTTGCTCTATGTGTATTTGAGGCCACTGGATGAAGTCATTCTGAGGTTTGGGGTGAAGGGTCATCAATATTCTGACAACACCCAGTTCTACCTCTCCTTTTCATCTGACCCAAGACCTGCTGTCTCAGTGCTTATCCAATGACTGGCTGTGGCTGGGGACTGTCTTCCAGGCACAATTCAAGGTGCTGGTGTTGACCTTTGAAGCCCTAAAAGGTCTGGGCCCCACATATCTGAAGGACCGCCTGTCCTAACATGTTCAATTGCAACCCCTGCGGTCAGCCACAATTAGAATGGGGGTCCACAGGAGAGCTTTCTCAGCCACTACCCCAGTTCCCTCTCTTCTCCTGGAGGATCATCAAAGTCCAGGCCTACACATTTTCTACAGGTGATGTAAAACCCTTTTCGTTTCAAAAAAAGTATCCGGGGGGGTGGATGCTAGGGACTGATTAAGAGGTTTTGGTGGGGTTGAGAGAGGTTTTTGGGGGTGATGAGGAGGTAGGGTGGGGTGGGGCTGGAGAGATATGAGGGAAATGGTTGTTGGGGAGGTTGGAATTTTTCTGTTTTATATGTTGTTAAGCCCCCCCCCCGCCCCCAAGCTCATCATTAGGATATAAGCAGCTGCCTAACAGAGTCAAACCAATGGTCCATCTTAGTCCAATATTGTCACAACCTGACACAGCAGCAGGGGTTCAAATCCAGGTCTCCAGCAGAGGACTCATCCAGGTGTGCTACCAGAGATGCCAGGGATTGAACTTGGGACCTTATACATGTAACGCATAAGCTCTACCACTTGATCCATGGCCCACCCCACTTAACTAGTTCTGGAAGTAAAGAAAGAGAAAGAGGAAGAGAGAGAGGAAGGAAGGATAAGAACCGAAAGAAACAGGTGAATGGCGTACAAGGTACAGCAACTTTATAAGAGTTAACAACAGGAGTTGCCGATTCGCCCTCCATAACATTGCTCGGATCCGCCCCTTTCTCTCTACCTCCTCGGCCAAAGCCCTTGTTCATGTCATGGTTATCTCTCGCCTCGATTACTGCAACCTCCTCCTTACCGGACTCCCTCGCTCTCACCTGTCCCCCCTTATCACAATCCAAAACTCCACTACCAAGGTCATTCACTCTGCCCGTCGCTTCGACTATATGTTCAGCCTCTACTCTTCTCTCTTCACTGGCTCCCCCTTCCTGAACGTATCCTGTTTAAACTCCTGGTATTCACCTTCAAAACACTCCACAACCAAGCTCCCCCTTACCTCTCAGACCTAATCTCCCTATGCACTCCTGCACACGCTCTCCGCTCTTCCTCTGTCCCCTCCCTCACTCTCCCTCGTTTCTCCTGCTCACCTAATCTCCTTCGACCCTTCTCCCTCGCTGCCCCCCATGCCTGGAACTCTCTCCCTGCCCACATCCGCCTTGCCCCCTCCCTCCGCTCCTTCAAATCCCTCCTCAAGACCCACTTTTTCCTCACCGCCTTTCCCAATGCCTGCTAGTCGTTCCCATATACCTACTGTCTGCCCTCCTCTGCAGACTGCTGCAACCAACCTGATTGTAACCAAGCCAAGCACACGCACCCGAAACTTCGCATCCGCTTGAATGTTTGTTGGTCTTCTCCCCTGTCTCTCCCACTGTCCCCTCTCCCTGTCTCCCCCTCCTTGTCTTTTAGATTGTAAGCCTCAGGCAGGGACCGCGTCTATTTCTATGTTCTGTACAGCACCAAGTCTCACTACTGGTGCTATATAAATGTTTATAATAACCATGCACCTCTGACTAGAGGAGATTTATGACAGGGGGAAAGAAATAACTGTGGCACTTTAAAAGACCCTAAACCATGACAGAGTAACAACACTGAGAAAACGAATTACTGATTGAAATCTACTAGTTAGAGTTGGGGACATGATTTCAAGCAATATGTCAGGTGCACAACGGGCTTTCCCAAGTACCAACTGGGCACTCAATTACATGAAAATACCGATGGTTGCGGTTACCTTTTCACCAATCAACAAAATGGTAAATCAGCTAAAAAATCAGGACAAAGTCATAAAATCAGTACCAGAAGTCAGGAAATTGCACCAAAGAACGGAAAATAGGTATAGTGGGTAGCCCAATGGGTACTGATCGGTTATCAATTAGTACCTTACAGGCTCATGCCAGCCAAGCAGTTTTGATGGGTATACCTGGTATTGCGGGTACTCATTTAGTCTCTAGTGCAGGTACATAGGCAGGTATCATGTATCAGCTTTTCATACATTGTAAGGACGGGCTAAAGATGTCACTTCCAAGGTTTTAATCTCTTTGGGCCTAGTAGCAACAACAAAAGTTGAAGACAAGTTCCAATGTGCACGCTGTTAAGCCTGTGCCTGAATTTTCTGGTACTGTCTCTATCCCAGGATGATGTACATGTCCCTTTCAGAAATCCTTACCTGCAAGACGTCTTGGATCTTCACCCACACGTCCGCCATGTCATACAACTTGATATCGCCATCATACTGACTGGATGGAGAAGCCACCGTTTGCTGAAGATGCCCCAGGACCACCGCGTGAGCAGCAGCCACAGCATTGAATTTGTCAAACAGAAGTTCAAGCAGTTCCAGAAGTAACCTAAAAGCCATCAAAACCAAGTTTTTAGTCAGCTCCCTGAGGACATTTCAGCGTATTATAATCAGGCTCAAGTAAGTAAGAACTACACACTTTTTCTTCTCTTAAATCATGGGAAAACATAAAAAAAGCATTGCACACTTCAACTCAAGCTGAACATGATGTGGTATTCATTTGTTTTGTAACGTATTTAGGAAGACTTAACGAGCTACACGAAGGATCAGAAACTTAGGGTATCAAGGCTCATCATCTGTGTCAGTTACCAAGATTTGATTATGCATAAGATGTTATGACTATAACCTCATCAAAATGTACAACACACTTGCTGCTCCTATGGTTTCTTTACTGCTCAATTATTGTAATTAATGTACCATTACAAAAGCCTATAACTATCTTGTGATAACACGAGTTACCACATTTGATCTTATTTAGAAGGAATTTCTGTTGAGTAGATTTCCCATTATCCGGGGGATACAGCTGGGCATGCAGGGCTAGCCAACGATAAAGATCAAACTGACCGCATTATCAAGAAGCAAATTTTCAAGTGGCGAACAACTAGTAACTGCTGTTACTGTAATGTTTAATGGACGTTTGTTTATGTGACCACTTACCACATGGTTACGGTATTCCCTGGCAGTGACCCCAGAAAACATCAGAAGAACTCTACCACAAGAATACCAACTTCGGAAAAAAGTTTTGCTCCAGGTGAGGATTCAGTGCAAACGTTTGGGTATTGTCAGAGCCTGGCCAAGGCAAGCGCGCATGGTGTGACTGCACAGGACGCAGAGAGGGGGGAGCTCAGCTGGCACGAGTGCAAAAGATCCATGAATAAACTTAAAATGAAGACGTGAGTTGGAAGCGCAATGATGTCAAATAAAGGCCAACAGCGCCTCTTAACGCGGGAGCTGTGGCCTGTGGAAGGCTCATGGCAACCGAGGCGGCGGCCCTCCATTATGGGACCATTGAATCAACTAGAAATAATGTATGTACCCAACGTACAGGCCCACAGCCTTTCAAGAATTGAAATAAATAAATAAAACGTGTGGATGTTTGGGGTAGGCCACTTGCACATCTCTATAACTAAATGGACACAACTGGGAAGGCTTATCTGCCCAAACACAAAATCCAGTCAACTGTCATTACCAGCATGACAGAGCTAAAGATATTCTGCCTTCATAATTGCTCTGCAGCTGTTAATATACTTTCCCCAGAGCACCCAAGCTTCGTCACCGCCAGTAACAGGAGACTGGGCTAGACGGCCTGCTGTTCTTCCACAATATGGTATTTGCATGTGCGAATAATAAGCAAATGTCATTTACTCTCTCTCTTATTTAGCTGGCCACAGAAAGGGTCAACTAATACCACCTCAGGCAAGCACAATTCGTCAGGAGCATACAAAGAAATACGTGTGTCCAATTTGTATTTTCAAATGGATATAAGAAGATACACTGTTCATGCGGTTATCAAATAGCATTATATGCTGAATAAAGAAGTGTTTTTTAAACAAAACAAAAAAAGGCACCTCTATTTTAATTTTGAGCGTCCTCTTATTCTCACATTATGCGATGGAGTGATAAGAGTTCCCCGACTGACACACACTATTACAGTCATTATCCTAGCCAAATATCATGCTTCCTCTCCAATCTAAATAGCTCTCATCTTTTCCCCAGCACTCCTCATACTGAAGTCCCCCAAAGCCTCTAATCATATTTTTTTTTACTGCCCTCTCTCTGGACCTTTTCTAAATCTGTTAGACCGGTTTTGAGACAAGGTGACCGAAGCAGAATATAATATGGGCTTGAGAGCCAACACAACAAGCATCGTAAAAGGAATATTTCCCTCTACAAAGGCCTAAATTGCAGGGCTTGGTCCCACCCCCAAAACCCTCTCCACATACTTCCAGGGCCAAAAAACCTAGGCAGAACCAACACTTCCAATGACACACGGTTGCTTGGGCAGCTTGTTAGTCCGAGCTCACAGAATTGTTTCAAAGTGACACCTACCCTGAGGCATCTCCTATTGTTTCAACAATGAAGGAGAATGACTTAACGCAGTGTGACGGCTGACACTCGAATGAAGTTGCCAATGGCAATTCATGGATTTTACCAACATCAGAATCCATTGCCTGATGCAGGCTGGTTTTTCCCGTAGCATCAGCAAGTGTCGGTAAAAGCAAATAAGGAAATCTCCAAATGACCAAAGGAAAGGCTGCATCGGCATCCAACAACGGGCATTGGTAATAAAATATAGAGTACTCATGGGAAGTCCGAGTGTGGGCTTAAACCTGCATAAAACCTGAGCAGCTACCTATGTAACTTGTTAGGCTGGTGTGTGTGCCCATGGTTTTGCAGCTACCCATAATTCCCCTCCCAGGAGTGGTTACACAGATGGATCTCTCATGGCTCCACATGCCACGTTGGCACAATGCACCATGGAATCTGAGCACTGAAGCCCTTCAGTGCTTCATGTCATCCTAAAAACATTCACATACAGAAAGCTGCTGCACACAAAATGGGTTTAAATTTATAAGTCAACTCATTTGTAGAGAAAGGTCAGGTTTTTCTTTATTAACTGTTAGAGGGAGGATGATAAGCAATTAATTTAAAACAAAAAACAAAAAACCCCACTCTAAATACATTCAATAAGCCAGTCTAAATGATCACTAAAGGAAGTAAAAGAGAAGACAGTCACGTAACAAAGTGAAAAGATCAATGCAGTAACGATAACCCCAAAATCAACCAACATGAGGGGACAAAAATGTATTAGGCTTACCAGACACCACAGCCCTGATCCTGCCAGGGCACAGGAGGTAGCACTTGTGGGTAGAGGGAATTGGCACCAACACTGTTATTTCCCCGGATACAGCTAAATGCACGTACCCAGCTCCAATCCATCACAAAGGGGGACATCAGGGCATGGGGCTATACCAGTGGATTCATATATAGTATTTGGGAATCTGGGGCATACACGGAGCTTAGCCTCTGCTCCCCATCCTTGAAATCTCTGAGCTACCAAGTGCAAATGGAGGGATGGGTCACCCTGGCTCTACGTGCAGAAACGACTAAGGGGGGGGATTGGGGAGGAAGTTTACGAAATCATGAGTGGTGTTGGTTACCCCCTCAGAATACTAGAACTAGGAAACACGGACAGAGGTGGGCAAATGGGGACTTAGGGGCTACCTGTGGCTCTTGGGCCCCTGTACTGTGGCTCTGGATAGAAGAGGCTTCCTGGGGGCATTTCCAAGCGGCTTCCTTGGGCGAAACAGACGCCAAGCTGCCCTTTTGGCCACTGGAGCTTCATGGAAGGCTATGGAAACAGGGGGGAGCATGTCCTGTGCTGCTGTTGCTGCTGCCCCAACTCACCAAACTGCCTGGGAGCCAGAGCTCTGATGTGATGGGGGGGGGGCGCAAAGCGGCACTACCCCAATTCCTAAGATTGGGGGGACGATGCAACGTGTGTTGTGGCTCTCGGTAATATGAAACTGGTTGTATGCAGAACTCGGGCTTAGGAATGTCGTCCACCCCACCTCTAGGAAATATTGGCAGCAAATTAAAGACAAAAAGTATTTTTTGCACTCAGCACACAATTAACCTGTGGAATTCATTGTCAGAGGATGTTGCAACAATCAATAGCATAACTTGGTTCAAAAATAATTGAATAATTTTTCTTAAAGAGCAGAGGTCCATGAACGGCTAATCATCAGGTTGTTCAAGGCATGAAGATCTCTGTCAGGGGCTGGGAGTGAAGAAAACTGCAGAAAATGGATGGTTCCATTACAACTTGTTTTGCATTTCTCCATAGCAACCAAAGTTAGCCACTGTTCGAGACAGGATACTTGGCTAGAAGGATCATTGGTCTGACACAATATGGCACTTCCTACGTTCATATAGTTGCCTTGGAACCTGCCACCATTCTGGGTGCTCCAGAAGTACATTCAGTACTTGCCCATGAAGACCAGCATTCATGGACAAAGCACTCGCCGTTGGCCACTAAATGAACAACAGCGGAATTGCTCACAGGGCTGAGCCAATGTTCTTAGAAATATGGCAGTGGAAGGGGGGCTTGCGTGCACCTCCAACAAGCACGTTATTGAGTCAGAAGCTGCCCTGATTGCAGAATTTCCTTCACCTGTTCCTTCCCCAGGTATTGTAAGTGAAGACAGACCCCCCTGAAGCAGGTGACGGCCAAAGGACACTGGCTGCTGAGTGGGCGGTTTGCGAATGGTGTGGCCTTGACCCTCATTCTCGCTGCTCAGAAGGACGGAGTGCTCTTTGCTGCCAGCTTGGGGTGGGCCGTGTTGCAGGTAGCACAGCACAGGCTTTGCATGTATGAAATTCCCAGGTTCAATCCCCAGCATCTCCGATTCAGGATCTCTGGTAGCACGCATGGGTGAGGCCTCTGCCAGGGATCCTGGAGGGTCTTGGGTAGCACGCATGGGTGAGACCTCTGCCGGGGATCCTGGAGGGTCTCGGGTAGCATGACTGGGTGAGGCCTCTGCCCAAGACCCAGATTTGAAACCCTGCTGCATTGTCAGGTTGTGACAACACTGGGCTAAGATGGACCGTTGGTCTGACTCGATTAGGCAGCTCCTTATAACTTAACTACTATGATAAGAACCGTGCCACCAAGAATACATCTCTCCTGATGTTCTATTGCCATGGGATTCTGTACTGAAGACTTATCAGTTTCACCTTGTGAGAGCCCCAGAAGTATCTGAAAAGTTTTGACTTGCCGCTGACAGTGGATGTTTATAGAACTCTTGCAATATATATTGCTTCGAATTATCCCTCTGGGATAGTTTTGGCTTGTCCACATGGAACCTAAAAGGGCTTTGGCTGGCACGTTACTTGTTCGGCTGATCTTGTGTACTATAGTCTGGTCTGAGTTTTGCTCTAAGGCCAGTCTTATTTTGATACAGTATTCTTACAAAGTAAGATGGCACTCTTCATGCAAAGAGAAATCTTCAATCATTTGTATGAGGAAGCATTACTCTCATTTCTCAGTATCTGTTGGTTTCTAGCTCAAATCAAAGACGACAACGTGCTTTTCCTAAAGAATACTAAGCAGGCTTCAAACAGCCAGGACACAGGAGCAGAAAAACAGGTGTAAGAACTCATAAGGAAATCTAATGAACTTAGCACAAGCTGCCCAGAAGATGCCTTGATGTAGTCAGACAGGCCCCTGGGCCCTTCTCTGTCAACTTTTATTAGTCATTTTATTTGCCAGCTGTAATAATTTTTATGGCTATCCTTTAAGTACAGTAGCTGAAGACAGGCAATGTGCTCAGTAATAGGAGACTGAAAGGCATTCGTGTATGACTCCAGCTTTACAATGAACTTAAAAACATTTTACCAGCCAAGTCCTAAGGTCAGGAACCGACAATGACTGAAAACCTTATTAACATTTAAACAGCGTTGGGAGCAGCGTTCTGCTCAGCTTTAAATTCTTATCGAATTTCAGCTCTCAGAGGGGAAACAGAATCCTTGGCTTTAAAGCAAGTCAGTCCCGTGTCAGCACGATCCTGGAGTGTCTGGGTTTGGTTCCTTTTCTTCAACCTTCCGCCTGTGAATTCTGCTAATCGGTGGGGGAAGCATCACCTATTTAAATTGCATCTCTTTTCTAAACCATTTTCAATCCTCCTTTTAAAGTACTAAAATTGCATCCTGGAAAGTTTGGTTTTCCATTGTGCTTAGAAACAGCCTCACACGGCCTTTTTTTATACTGCTTCGGAAAGGTCTGCCCAGGAACAGAGCCTGCCTTAGCAGCACACCTGTTCCTGCTCCTCATATCAAAATATTTACAAAAACAACAGGTCTGTCTCTCAGTCTCCTGATTGCAAACTTTCTCAAGCTGGTCCCCCATCTTTAGGGAAACGTAACATTTCACTGTCTTCTTTCAGATATTTGTGTTAAAAACCTACCCAACATGCACAGTCTCGAGTAAATTGCGTAGACAAGTGTTAGGGAAACTGCAGCTCAGACGCCACATAGGAAACTTGGATAGGTTGGTCCTCGGCTCCTGCTTTAATGATCCTGCATCTTGTTTAATTGACCCCCAAGTCCCATCAGCTGAATCACAGCCGCCCCTCAGAAACTCTGTAACCAGGACGGCAATCACAAAGAAGGAGAGATGTGTGGGGCCATACATGTCTTGCGACTCTTGGCCGAATGAAGATTTTGGTATCCGGTTCTTTGGGTTGGGAACATTGTACCTCCCCCCAGCTGTGGTGCAGACTTTCATATTTCCAGTGCGCCTCTAATTTGTTACACGTTTTCATAAGCAGTGAGATCTATAACAATGTTGACATTTAAAATGCAATATTTGGCATAAGGGTCAGCTACTACGGAACTGAATGGGAACATTCCCATCTCAGGGTTATTGTTCAAGGCTCTCTGCAAACTCAAGACGACATTCCTCCATCCGGCATGCTTGCTTCACATTTTGAAGAGCATTACAACTACAGACTTGTTCTTCAAAATGGAAGAGGCGGCTCTGGAGAACAATTCAGAAGTAATTTAAAAAGTACAATGATCTTGATGTGTGTTCTCAAGACCCATTTTTGTTAAAAGAAGGTAAGAACTTTTTTTTTTAATTCAATGCACAATTAACTTGTGGAACTTCTTGCCAGAGGATACGGTCACGGCCAGTATTATATCTGGGTTTTAAAAAGGGTTAGATAAGTTCTTGAAGGGTAGGAACAGGTTGGGGGTAGGGATGAGATGAGAGCAAGTGTTCCTGTTATGAAAGGAAATACCAACCTTCGGGAGTGCTTGCAAGTGTTCATCGGTACTTCATCAGTTTCTGGCGAATCTGAACTTCCACCATTTTTTCCATCATTTTTCATCACTTTCCGGGACTTTTACTACAGTTTTATAGCACTTTTATACCAATTTCCAGCACTTCTCCAGTACTTAGCCAGCACGCGTTGGTCTCCACAGCACCTGGGGGATGCTCGTGAGGCACACACAGGCCTTGAGGACCAGCCCGTAGCAGCCCCATTCAAGTGGCAAAGAAATGACAGGAAATTGCAAAAACAGTGAAAAAGCAAGTAAGTTCCTGCATCGCACGAATCTCCGCCAACGCCCTGCTTCCGACAGAAGCAGCACTTACCAAGGTTTCTCTTTTCAGACCTAGTTGGGGGGTGTAACCGCTGCCTGTCGGGACCCGGGAGCGAACAGCAGGAGAAGGATCACTATTATGACTAGGGCTGCAACCTTTAATCGGTTCATCAAAGTGATGGATTAACGTGTGCTCATTCGATTAAAATTAGCGCCCCGACGAATCTGAGTGTGTTAGGGAGATCAGCGAAAAAGTTGTAGTGAAATGCACCGATAGAAATATTGTTCTGGGGTGGAGAAAACCAAATTTTGAAGATGTGAGAGGTGCTGCTCATACTCTACAACTCAGCATAAACAAGGCTCTTTCTGTCACCACCACAGAAAAGCAACTTAGCGAGCATTAAGTGACCAACAATTTTACAAGCATAGTGCACATAAAGTAACTCTACTCTTAGCAAGACAAAAAGAGCTTGGACTATGCAACAGCAAGCTGCAGCACGATATTGCCACTAGATGGAACAGCACCTTTATAATATTGTGCAGTCTTGTAAAGAACCCAAAGTAGAAAAGCCATTTTTGCTGGTTTCCCCGCCCCCACTTATTCTGCTCTTTAGTATTTATTAAGCACTTTAATATGTTCATTAAACAAGTCTAACAATTTGACCACAATCTCTGGTAATTTTTTCACTTTTTGGACATTTATGCAAATTATGTAAATCATATGCAAATTTTGACTGATTAATCCTGACTGTGTATTATCTTCTGGGCCCAATTCAAGGTGTTGGTAATGACCTATAAAGTCCTAAATGGCCCGGGCCCTGCTTACCTGCAGGATCGCCACAGGCCCCAGGTCGTATTGTGGCCCCTGCCGTCGGCCGGAGACGCCAGACGTGAAGTCCCCCGGGTTTCCCGGGTGTCGACAATGGGGAGGGCATTCTCGGTGGCCGCTCCCAGGCTGTGGAATTCCCTCCCGATGGAGGCCCACCTGGCCCCAGACCTCCTCTCTTTCCAAAGACAGTGTTTGATCTGGCTGTTCCGCAGGGCCTTTGGAGAGGAACATGGGTAGGGTTGGGTGGGTGGGACTGGTGCTGCCCTTTTAGTGTATTTTTGGTATTTTTAATGAATTTTAAATTGTGAATTGTTGACTGTGTGTGAGCCGATCTGAGCTGCTCTGTGAGCAGGAGGGTTGAGGAATAAAAGAAAACTGAAATAAATACATAATTAATCTACTAAAATTCTACAGATTAATCTAAGATTGCTTTAATCAAATTGCATTCCTAATTTTGACCCTTCGTCCTCCTCCAAAGTGACAGAGTGGCCACCGTTGAAGACGGTGGGATGCTCGACCCAATGAACCCTTGGTCTGACTTTCAAGAACATGTTTTAGTAGTAGCCAAAGTTCCCCAAATCAAGAGCCACGTGACATACCAAAATCTTCATATTGCTAAGAGCGCCAAGACACACACATGCGTACATTCACAAATGTCCCCTGCTTCATGACCTACTGACGGAACCAGCACTGCAGTCTTGGCTGCTGAGATGGAGACGTTCTGAGCCCTGTATTGTTAAGCATCTTTATACATTTATTTATTTATTTAATTTAATATATTTATACCCCGCCCCTCCTGCAAACAGCTCGGGGCAGCTAACAAATCTTGGATGAGGGTGTAGAGGGAATGCTTATTAAATTTGCAGATGACACAAAACTGGGAAGGATAGTTAACACCTTAGAAGACAAATAAAATTCAAAATGATCTTGGTAAGTTTGGAAACTGGACTGAGACCAACAAAATGAAGTTCAACAGAGATAAAAGCAAAGTTCTGCATTTAGGTAAGAAAAATCAAATGCACAAGTAGAGGATGTGGGGGGTAGCTGGCTGTAAAAACGATCTTGGGGTTGTAGTTGATCAGAAACTGAACACGAGTCAGCAGTGTGATGCAACCACAAAAAAAGTCTAATGGAGTTTTAGGCTGCATTAACAGAACCATCATTTCCAAGACACAAGTAGTAATAGTTTCTATCTATTCTGCTCTGGTCAGATTCTGGAGTAGCGTGTCCAGTTCTGGGCACCACATTTTAAGAAGGACATTAACAAATTGCAACAGGTTCAGAAGACGGTAACGTAGATGGTCAGGGGTTTGGAAACCAAGTCCTATGAGGAAAGGGTTAAGGAGCTGGGTATGTTTAGCCTGGCGAAGATTAGACTAAAGGGAGACATGATGGCAATCTTCTACTACCTGACGGGCTGTCACGGAGAGGATGGCAAAGACTTGATTTCTCTCACTCCGGAAGGCAAGATTAGAAATAATGGGTTCAAATTACAAGGGAGCAGATTTCGATTAAATATTAGGAAGAACTTCCTAACGGTGAGAGCCGTTTGACAGCGGAACAACGGACGGCCTAGGGCGCTGGTGGGCTCTCCTTCACTGGAGTTTTTCAAACAGAGGCTGGATGGTCGTCTGTTGGGGATGCTGTAGCTGTGGGTTTCCTGCATGGTGCAGGGGGTAGACTAGATGACCTCTGAGTTCCCTTCCAACTAGGATTCTACGAGTGGTTGCAATCCAGTGGCTGGGACGTAGCTGCAATGAAGGGTGGCCACATTCACACAAAATGCTTAGTACGCGAAATATCCTCCCCCCCACCCCAGCTTTATTTTTTATTGGGTGAAAAGATTAGGTCGCAAGATACACCTGGTGTAATGCGCATTAACTCCAGAAAAATTAAGCCCAAACCACGTTTTAACGCTGGGTCTACCTCCATCACACGCATTTCTCATGACATGGAATGAGAATAATTCATCTACCCTTCAACCTTAATTGCTGCAGGAGTCAATTTCACTTTTAGGGAGTGACTCCATCCCCGCTGCCTGCTCAGGAGAATTTGTTGTTGGCAAGAAAAACGCAGAGACACGTAATAATGGGATGCCACTTAGTGGATGCGGCAGCACACGCGGTGCATGACCGGCGTTATATAAATGTTTAATATAACTGCTTAAGTGGGGGGAGGGAACGTGAGAATAATTAAAACGCATGAATGCAGACTCCCACAATGAAGAGTACAGGCAGAATAAGCGTCTCCTGTGAATGCAGTCTAGGACGTGGGACCATGAAGGCAGCATAAAGGCCACAATTAGCCCAGGCTGAGAGCCGCAATTGAACTTCGCAGGAGATGCATATGGCGGCTAAGTCACAATTTGGTCATCCTTGACGAATTTTTCTACTTCAAGTTAGAGTCCAGCTCTATCTTGAGACACATGCAGACAACTCCCTATCTCCACGCACATGCATCACTGATTTGTAATTCATCCATAGCAGCCACATTCGACATCCCACGCATTTCCACAGTAGCTACAGTGGTTGCAATTGTTAAGGAAGCATCTATCAAGCTACGCTCTCATCAGTCCAACTTGAAGCACAAGAGTAGAAAGTTAAAAACCACTTCTCAAAACAAGGGAAACCTTTCACTCTTAACATCTGCTGTAAGTCAACAAATGGAGCTTGGGGGTGAAAATATTCAGCGGCTGTATTTTTAAAAAAGCATCCCACGTTCAAGGGAACGGTTGTAACAGATTTGGAAAAACTTGAATATTTTAAAATAAAGCCAAATTCTCCACTATCTGTCACAGTCTGCAGAAAACCAAGACAAGAAAATTTAGTACAAGATTGACAGGCCAATTTTAGTTCTACGAAGAAAGTTTTTCCAAAGCTTTTATTCTTTAATCATCAAGATTTGACTCTGTTGGAGCTTGAGCAGACAGCACAGACGTGATCTTGGGATTCAAATCCCGTTTGTCTATTCAAGTTAAAATTCCTTTAGCGCCAACATTGATGCAAAGCGCTGATGCCACAGCAGAGAAAAGCACGGTATACTTAGAAAGAAAATGCTTTACCTTGTACCTTACTGGGAGCCTTTGGGAACATTACTACAATTTGATTTATTGTTTAACTTAAGTAACAGGAGTTTGAGCTTTTTTGAAACATTTATTCTCAAGTTTCGTTATTTACTCATTAATAATGCAATCTTTCTGATGTCCATAGCTCTTTCCATCATCAGTGTGCTCTCACATACTTAATAAAGGGTATGTGCTTTTTCCCCCTCCCCCAGGATCATAAGGAGAGTAGGTTTTTAAGAACTCTTCACTCCACATTTCAGGATCAAGTTCCCCAAAGACTGTTCTGAAGCTTTGTCTCCATGAAATGCTGGCCAGGTAACAATAGGTACTTGCTATATTTGTAATGTTTGTGCAGACCCCTTCAATCCTTGAAAGATGTCCACTTATCAAAGAGCAAAAGGACTACTACATAAACTAGAACCACTGGTTACTTGACAAACTGTCGACGGATCAAGTAGCAAGGGGCAACTTCTCGTTCACTAACGAGCAGTGAAGGGCTCGAACGGGGACGTTCTCTACTCCTTTCCGATTGTTGTTCCCTGAACAGGGTGCAGCCTGAGGACAGTGCTGATCCTTCAAGAGGGCAGCTGGCCAGCTGCAGTGACTAGCAGGAATCCAGGAGCTACTAGAAGCGAGGAATAGCGCCTTCATTGACATCCCCTGTGGAGTTGGGCATGGCAGAGTCAGCCCCGAGTGGGATAAAGCAGAGACAGGGTTCAGTCTTGAGTGGGATAAAGCAGAGACAGGGTTCAGTCTTGAGAGGTTGTTGGTCTCTGCAGCCAGAACCAAGCCTCACCCATAGGGAAATGGCGGGGTTGGGAAAGCTTGGCAAGCCTCAGAGGACGTTCAACTGAACCAGAGGGGCTGCAGGGTGGAGGCAAATAAGCCAAAAGCCTAAAGACTCTGCAAAACAGCCAGAGGTAGATGCCTGGCTTCAGGGACTGAATACCAATGTTGTAGAATACGGTGGAGACTTTGCAAAGTATAGAGCCAGTGTGGTGAAATGGCAAAGTGCGCAGTACTTATTTATTTACAAGATTTATATCCCGCTCTATCCCGCCTCAGGCGGCCCAGAGCGACTTACAATGCAATATAAATATAATATAAAACATTTTCAAACCACATAAAGCATAAAAACACAAACAAATAAACCCTCCCCCCCCTCACTCAACCCCCCCCCCCCCCCCAACCCTACCCTTCTCCCTCGCCAAATGCCTGACGGAACAGCCAGGTCTTGCAGTTCCTATGGAAGGCCGGGAGGTCCAGAGCCTGACGTGCCCTCACTGGGAGGGAGTTCCAAAGGTGCGGCGCGGCCACCAAGAACGCCTATTCTGCGTGGCCCACCAGGAAACCCGGGGGACCTCCAGCAAGGCGTCCCCGGATGACCGCAGGGGCCAGTCCAGAACCCGGGGGGTGTGGCGGTCTTGCAAATAAGCAGGGTCCGGGCCGTGTACTTGGACCAGGAGGTAGTGAAGGCCCCGGTTCTCGTCTCACCTCAGCGAGAAACTCACTGGGTGACCTTGGGCCAGTCATATTATTCTCTGAGCCTAACCTACCTCACAGGGGTGTTGGGATAATTTTAAAAAATTGTGTTAGGTATACGTAAAGCGCTCTGAGTGCCATGGCAGGGGGGTGCTATATAAAAATATTATTATGATGGTGGAGACCATATTGATAAAAGACTGATACTGTATTCAAAAGACTGTATGTAGACTCTACATCATAGAGATTAAAAAAATGGCGAGCAGATTCCCTAAAGAGACTGACTGACCTAAATTCCCTTGACAGACTGACAGTCTGGGGGCTTCTCCTGCAAGGACTTACTCTGGGAAATCACACTGTTATAACCATATCCCAGTGTCAAGACAAGATGGAACACAGCTGACTGGTAAGTGGGACTAAGTAGTCATTTGCTACTTAAGACTGATGTATGGAAGAATGGCTACTTGACCAGTATTTTTTAGACATGGTGCCAAAAATTGTGGTAGCATTAATTAATACTAATTAATACTAATTAATTAATACCCATAGTTAATTCTGTAGAAAATGTCAGCACTCGTGTTTATGTTGGGCACTAACCTAGGCTGGTTTTCCTGGGTCAGGTTCTCTCCTCTCTGGTAGCCATTATCCGCCACCTGGGTAGTAGATCTCTTGACAATCTGTTTGAGCTCCTGCTCCAGACGATCCTGAATTGCCTTGACCGTCTCTGGGATCTTTCTCAGTTTGGCCAATCCTTTGATGAGAATGCCCATGAAGACAGTGCTGTTCTCCTCAGGATCAAGGTCCAAATCTTCCTTAATGTCCATCAAGCTCACTTCTTTCACTGAAACCAAGAAGAACATTTGAAACCAACTGATGGCTAGATACTTTTTATTATGATGATTATTATTAGCAAGCATTTATATAGCACCAGCAATGTACCTAGCACTTTACAAAGTAATGGAATAGTCACGGTCCCTGCCCTAGGGCTTACAATCTGAGAGACTGGGGGGAAAGGGGGTGGGAGACAAAGTAAGGGGAACAGAGGGAGAGACAAGGAGTGTAACATTCATGAATATGAGAGGTCTCAGGTGCATGCGCTTGGCTTGGTTACATTGAGAATGACAGCTGGTTGGTCCATGTGGTGAGGATATGAGTACACAGACCTCAAGTAACAGATTGTACTGGACAGTAGGTATCAGCAGGAGTTAAGAGAGGGGAGCAAGGAGTCGGGGAGGGCAGAGCGGAAGAGGTGGGTCTTGAGGAGGAGCTTGGGGGTGAAACGGAGCTTGGGGGTGAAAACGTACGAAGGGAGGAGGTGAGGCAGATGTGGACAGGGAGGGAGTTCCAGGTATGGGGGGCAGCTAGAGAGAAGGAATGAAGGCAGTTAGGGGAGCAGCGGAGGGTGAGAGAAGGGACAGAGGAGCAGCAGAGTTCACGGACTGGAGTACAGAGGAAAATTAGCACAGAGAGGTAGGGGGGAGCAAGGTTGTGAAGAGCTTTATAGGTGAGGACTAAGGTCTTCTGCAGGATTCGTTCAGGAAGGGGAAGCCAGTAAAGAGAGGAGAGGAAGAGCTGCGCATGGTCGAAGCGACGGGTGAGGTGGATGTCCCTGGCAGCAGAGTTTTGGACGGAGATAAGGGGAGAGTGGGGGAGGCCAGTGAGAAGGAGGTTACAGTAATCAAGGTGAGAGATGTAGGCTATCTCAAAAGAAAACTTTAGCGGACTTGACAGAGGAATAACTGGAGAAAATCCAAGAATTTATGGTGCGCAGAAATCAAGATTAGAATACCTCAACGATCCCCTTCTGACCTTAAAATGTAGACCTATGAATTAAAACAAGCTTAGCAGCAAGACTATAAAGGGATTCATTGGGTTAGCGTGGGCAGAACTCTGTCTATTGTGGGAATAGTTCTTTAGTGTAGAACTCGCTCCCTCTAGAGGTCCGTCTTAGTTCCTCCCTCCTCACCTTTAAAAAGCATCTGGAAACTCATTTATTCTCTAGGAGCTTTTAGGATCCACAACCGGTTCCCATCAATGTAGTCTGCCCTCTGCATTTACCTCCCCCTTTAATTTTTTTTTAAATTGCTTTTATATTGTTTTATTTTGTTTTAATATTTTTATGACTGTAAAGTGCTCCAATTTTAAAGGCAGCGGACTGCTATAAAAATAGCATTATTATTATTATTATTATTAATAAGTACCACCACCAACCCCTTTTGGGGTTCCTCACAGCTCTCCGATTTTATTCCATCAGGGAAGGTGTAGCTCAGGAGTGGGAAACCTCAAGCCCAAGGGCCAAACGCAGCCTGTGGCTAGTTTTTATTTGGCCCCTTTCCAGTTCCTGGATCTGGCCCCTGAACCCAAATCTTACTCCTGAGCACCAAAAGAGTGAACTCAGAGTAAGAGAGCAGAGGGTCGAGGGCACGCACACAAAGACAGGGCAGATACATGATCTGGACTCTCCTCTTCCAGAACATATCCCTTAGAACAGTGGTTCCCAAACTGGGGGTCCGTGAAGCATTCCTTGGGGGGGTGCACAGCATGATCCAACCCAGTCACATGATCCAACCAAGTACACAACCAAGTCACATGATCCAACCAAGTCACATGGTTGTGTAAATGCATGCAAGTTGGTTGGGGGTACTTCGCTCTATCCTAAAGTTGTAAAGGGTGGACACAGCCACAAAACGTTCGTGAACCGCTGCCTTAAGAGACCCAACCTCCAACTCCAATGCAGCCCTCGGAATTTATACTAACTTTCAAAGTGACCCGTGGGCAGGAAAAGCTTCCCCACCCCGGTGTGCGTAACGTGGATCCTGCTATCACTCTCTCCGCTGCACAAAATGAGAGCGATTGTGTAACGGACCATGTCATACCCAGAAGTGATGTCATTTACGTGTCGGTTACGGCAGCGGGACAAGTTCCATACGAACCTTTATTAAATTCTAGGTCTGACCCTTTTTCTTTTTAAACTTTTGCAAAAGAAGAGCTTCTCTTATTTTTTACTAGCAATACGTTCCCGCTAACTTCGTATGAGAGGCTCTTCCCTTTTTCCTCTTAACACCTGCTTCGCACAGCCTTAGAGAACAAGTATTTGAAGTTATGCTATTCGACTGCTGCCCTTAGGAGACTATGGAAATTGATGCATCAACTTTACAGTAACAAACCATACTTCTGAAAAGGAAAAGGATAAACGTTTAGAGAATTCTGTACAGCAGGGATGGGGAGCCTCAGCGCCGGGGACCAAGTGTAGCCCATGCCTAGTTTCTATGGGGCCCCTTTCCAGCTCCTACCCTCAGCACTCAAAGACTGAGCTCAGAGTAAGGGAGCAGAGATGAGGGCATCCACACAAGGGTAGAGGACAGATCCGTGGCACAAAAGCATGATCTGGACCCTCCTCTTCCTGAGCACAACCCTAAAACACCTCCAACTTCTAGGCGGCTGTTGGAGCTTGTACTAATTTTCAAAGTGGTCCCCGGGAAGGAAAAGGTTCCCCACCCGTGCTGTACACAACAAAGGGCGCCCTGGATACAGTCCCGTTGAAACAACAAGCAATCGTTGAACAGAGAGTTAACTTTATGTATGATTATGTATTTATATAGGAACAGCAATGTACCCGGCATTTTCAAGTGCCAATTACAGACCGAACCCTGCCCCAGTCGGCCTACAATCTAAGAGAGACAAGGGAGGGGAGGGGAGCAGTAGAAGAGGCAGGAGTACATCCAAATAGTTGACACGTTACTGGTGCCCGTGCTTAGCTTAATTACAGCAGAAAAGAGGACCCTGAACAAATTAGGGAGGAGGGCGAAAGGGATGAGGAGCTGGGGAAAGCCTGATGGAAGAGGTAGGTTTTCAGGAGATATTTGAAGATAAGGCAGGAAGGAGAGGGCAGAGCAAGCATATTCAGGGAGAGAGTTGTAGGGCATGGGGTGGGGGGGGCAGCAAGGGAGAAGGGGAAAATACCTGCCACAAAAAGTCAGAGCTGGCAGACTGACACCACACAGGGCCCCATGTGTTATCGATGCCCAGAGGGGACCATGAATACACCTCAAAGGACAACCTGGGGGCACCGAGGTAAAGTACAGGCAAAGTGAGTCTCAAGCTTGGTAAATTCCAGCCTCTGAAGGGCCCCACACCTGTTCAGGAAGGATTCTCCAACACGCAAGACCCATGAATAACGGATGCCTGTAACACAGACCGGCGTAGGACTCGCAACACCGGGAGTCCCAGCCCATGCAAAAAATATTTATGATGATAATATTTTCCTTTTTCTGATGGACAAGCATGTTGCCATCAACCACTCCTCTATGTTAGACAAAGGTCACGGCAACTATATCACACAGGACCCCAACTTCCCTGGACCAACCACCACAAAATGCAACAACAAAGACACAGGGTAGTGTGCTTTTGTAAACGTATCATTAATCAGCATTTCTTGGTGTTTCAAATAATGATCATCAGGTATCCATGTTGAAAATGCAGGCAACCCTTATTTGATACACTGGAACACCACTTGGAAGTGAAAATCTTCAAGGCAAACCTGAGTCAATGTATGGTACAAGGATGGCTTAGTCGTCTGGCTTGTTAGCTACTCAATTAAAAGTACACAGCTCAGAAAAACATACCCATTAAGCGAGTTCTACTACACAGAGGGTTTGGATACAAAGATTTAAACCGCTGTTTTGCTCTGATGTCGAGCTAAGCTTAACGGTTTGAGAATATAAGACACCAACAAATTACACATTTATATAGACCAGGGGTAGAAAACCTCAGGCCCAGGGGCCAAACGCAGCTCGTAACGTGGCCCCTTCCACTTCCTGGATCTAGTTCTTACCTCCTATCACTGAATAACTGAGCTCCAGGGAAGGGAGCAGAGAGGAGGGCGTGCAAACCAGGATAGCGGGGAGTTTCATGGCACAGAGCCATGATCTGGGTCTTCCTTTCCTTGAGTACATCTTTTAAGCACCCCTGATCCAACTTCTGTGCGGCCTTTGGAGCTTGTGCAACCTTTCAAAGTGGCCCCCGGGAGGGAAAAGGTTCCCCAACCGATATAGACGGATGAAATAAAATTGATCTAAGAAGGCACAGACTCTGATGACCAAAAATTTTCAAAATGGACTCGGCGAAGAAAACGTAGTGCGCTGCAATTATTATTATTATTATTATTATTAACAAACATTTATATAGCGCCAGCAGTGTACATGGCACTTTACAAAGTAATAAAATAGACACGGTCCCTGCCCCTAGGGCTTACAATCTGAGAGACAGGAGCTGGGGGAGAGACTTAGGAAGGGGAACAGAGGGAGAGACAAGGGGTCTAACATTCATGAAGATGCGAGGTCTCAAGTGCACGTACTTGGCTTGGTTACGATGAGAATGACAGCAGGCAGGTCCATGTTGCAAGGATAAGGGTAAACCGATCGTAGGTATAGGAATAGTGGCTCAGCAGGATAAAGAGTCAGACAGAGCAGAGCGAAAGAGGTGAGTTTTAAGGAGAGATTTGAAGGTATGAAGGGAGGGGGCAAGGCGGATGTGGACAGGGAGGGAGTTCCAGGCATGGGGGGCAGCAAGTGAGAAGGGACGAAGGCGCTTAGGGGAGCAGGGAAGGCGTGGAAGGGTGAGAGAAGGGACAGAGGAGGAGCGAAGTGCACGGGCTGGAGTATGGAGGGCGATAAGTGCAGAGAGGTAGGGGGGAGCAAGGTTGTGAAGAGCTTTATAGGTGAAGACTAGGAGCTTGTGCAGGATTCGTTCAGGAAGGGGAAGCCAGTGAAGCGAAGAGAGGAGGGGCTGCACATGGTCGAAGCGACTGGCGAGGTAGATGACCCTGGCAGCAGAGTTTTGGACAGAGATGAGGGGAGAAAGGTGAGACCGGGGAAGGCCAGTGAGAAGGAGGTTACAGTAATCGAGGCGAGAGATGACCAGAGCATGAACAAGAGTTTTGGCAGACGAGACAGAGAGAAAAGGGCGAATCTTAGCAATGTTATGGAGGGAGAAGCGACAGGATTTAGCAACAGAGTCAATGTAGGGTTTAAAAGAAAGGGCTGAGTCAAAGATGAAGCCTAGGCTACGGGCTTGGGGGACAGGCAGGATGGTGACTCCATCAATAGTTATTGACAGTGAGGAAGGAGAGGAAGGATGAGGGGGGAAGATAAGGAGTTCAGTTTTAGCCATGTTGAGTTTGAGTTGACGTTGAGACATCCAGGTAGAGATGTCAGAGAGACAGTTGATGAGACGAGCTTGAACAGAGGGAGAGAGAGAGGGAGTAGAGAGATAGAGTTGAGTGTCATCAGCATAGAGGTGGTATTGGAAGCCATGGGAGGCAATGAGTTTGCCTAAGGATGAGGTATAGATCGAGAAGAGGAGAGGGCCAAGAACAGAGCCTTGAGGAACACCAACTGAGAGGGGGAAGGAGGAGGAGGCGGAGTTGGAGAGAGACACATTAAAGGAGCGGTCAGAGAGGTAGGAGGAGAACCAGTTATGGACAGAGCCACAAAAGCCAAGGGAGTGAAGGGAATCCAGCAAGAGTGAGTGGTCAACAGTATCGAAGGCAGCAGAGAGATCAAGGAGGACAAGAATGGAATAGAGACGTTTAGATTTAGCCACCAGAAGATCGTTGGTGATCTTAGCGAGAGCAGTTTCAGTAGAATGAAGGGGGCGGAAGCCAGATTGGAGGGGGTCAAGGGAGGAGTTGGAGGATAGGAAGTCAAGGCAGCGGGAGTAGACAACACGTTCAAGCAGCTTGGAAGCAAAAGGAAGGAGTGAGACAGGACGATAGCTAGAAGGGTCAGAGGGGTCAAGAGTGGACTTTTTGAGAATAGGAGAGACTGTGGCATGTTTGAAGGCAGAAGGGAAAGAGCCAGTAGAGAGGGAGAGGTTGATGATGTGCAGGAAGGAAGGGGCGACAGTGGGAGTAATGGAGGTGAGGAGGCGGGAAGGAATGGGATCAAGGGGGCAAGTGGAAGGGTTGGAGGAGGCGAGCAGAGAGGAGATTTCCTTAAGGGAGGCAGGGGAGAAGGAGGAAATGAGAGAAGGAGGGGGAGGAGTTTTCCCAACTTAGCCATAGGGTTTAAACCAGTCAGCAAGAAGGGAATTTCTGCTAAAGCAACACACCTACCGACATAAAACCAAGAAATTTAGACTTTGACAGCAAATAAATTTCAGAAACTTTTTTTCCCTCGATTTATGAAGGATTTCTTACACTGAACAAGTCCCCCAGATACAAAGATAGCGAAGATGGAGGACAGCATCAACAAGCAACAAACAACGAGAAAAGTCAGCCAGATAACAAATCCGCCTCTCAGCGCAAGAGATGTTCGAGACAAAGTCCAGCTCTTTCACAGCAAGAACGATGTTTAGTAGAACAGGGCACGGAGGGGGGGAAAGGAGGGAGACAAAGATATTACTACTTTTACTGTGGAGTATTTTATGTCAAGGATGTCTTGCAGGAAGGGAGACTGGGAAGAGGGTGGGAGGTTGAATCTGTGAGGGATGGGATGGAGGCTTGTGGTCTGTGTGGGATAGTTGAGTGAAATTCCCCAGGGTGAGACAAGGGAGCGTGTGGGAGTAGGGCAAGAAGCTTAGCCACCTCTGCGAGAGGGTGGGGGACTAGATGTGGCGGGAGAGGGAGGGAGAGTGGAAGTGAGTGGGGTGGGATTTATTTCATATGTATTGTAGTTGAGAAGGTGGTTTTTTTTATTATTGTAAGCTGCCCTGAGACATTTGGGCGATAAGGTGTGGTAATCAATCATCATCATCATCGCAGCAGTTTCCAGAAAGCAAATAATAATCAAAGTTAGAATTATAAAGGTTTAAGTCGGATTTTCAGTCATAAGGACAGGCTTTGAACCTAACAAGCAGATCAACAGGATAGCACCGTCTTAAAGAGACTGCTGTATAGAGCATGCTTACGTTCCTGCAAATTTCATCGTCATGTTAACTAAAACAAAAAAAAACAAAACAAAAAAACATGACTTGGCCCCCGAAACATCTGCATTTTCATGACCGTCGCCCTACGAGGTGGCACCCGTATTAATTATATTTCCATAAGCTCTTCACTTCCAGGTTTATCAATGTGACATTGTTTCAATGCCAAATGCCTTCCACCTCCATCCACTCTGATGATATTCTTTTCACTACAGAAAAAACCGACCTGCTCAGCAGACATTGCACTCCTCCTTTACCGATCTAACCCCAGAATCTGCCCCCAACTCAGCTCAGACCAGACCTGCTGTGTTCTGGGAGTTCACTCATCTAATCCATTCCCAATTTCAGTTTTGCCTACAAACTGAGAACAGACCCCATGAAGTGATGAAATGATGCGATGGAAGAGGAACCTTTGCTCTCAGATCAGTTGAAACCAACTTTTGCCAAATTAAATTTTTTCTTTTTTTTTTCTTTTTTTTTTTTAACAGGAAAAAAAATACCTCCCACAGTGAACATGTGCCCCTTTGTGCGAGTCACGGGGGAAAAACTTAACAAAAGTAGCACAAAAACTCAAGTCTGGTAACAGCCGCTCCTGAAAATTCAGGCCTAAAGTTGCAATCTGCAAATGAATCTGTTGAAGCAAAGGGGCTGTAAAGAGAGAATATTGTCTTCCCGCATGAAGCAGCTTGTAGGGTAACATTCATGAACTGTACCTACTTTTATATTTTGGCATACAGTCGCTACAGGTGTGATCTTAGAGCTATTTTAGTGCAGGCATACGACCCACTGAAGTGACTGGAACTCACATCAAAGCTAACAGGTAGCACAGACACTGAACAGCCTGCTCTCAGAGAAGCCTGAAGCCTACTGTCCATATAGTAAGGGCACTTACTAGGGGTATTCTTAGTGGCTGCTCCACAATTAAGGAATTTCCTTTCCCCCAGAAGAGGAGCAGACAGCGAGCGGCCCAGGAGCTAGTGAACAGACAGCAAACAGGGGAGTTTGCCAGAGAGTACTGCTGTGAACAGGACCAAGAGAGGGTAAATGGAGGGTTTGTTTGGGTGAGGGGTCTGTGTGGGCTTGTTTTCAGACAGGCCGTGTACTCTGGGGTGACTAGAGTGCTGAGAGCAGAGTGTTGCTTGACCTAGGCTTAACAAGGGGGAGGAGCTAGCTGAGTGTTGCTTAACGAGAGGGAGGAGCTAACTCCTGGTGACTCAGAGGCCAGGCCTCCAGAGTTCAGAAGGGGAGCAGACAGCAAGCGACCCAGGGGCGAAGTGGCCCAGGAGCTAGCGAACAGGCAGAGCAAACAGGGGAGTTTGCCAAGGAATTCGTCATGGGTGGGACACCCTGGTGAGGTGAATGCACTTGTGCAGGACAGTTAACTCACGTCCCATCGTACATAATCGCATAACTAGTGCTAAGCCTAACGATCCCCCTAAATAAGATGCAGACAGCAGTCCAGCAGTGGGATGGGGTTATCCAGTCTTTTGTACTGAGTGTCAAAGGGGCGGCTCCTCCCCCAGGCCGTTGGGGCAGGCGCCCCCCCAAGCCCCCTCAGGGGTCCCCCTTATGGGCCCATGCTTGCTGGGGAGCCAGAAGCTCCTCCTCAGCTGATCCAGAGGCAGCGGGGTCAATTTCCCCGCTTGTCCCAGGCTTTGATTACATTGTAACTCTCCTCCTGCAGGATGAGTCATATGTAAACAAACCCTACAGCAAGAGAACTCTGCAAGAGGAGGAGAGTCAATCATCCTCCTCATGCTGGGCTGCTCCCCCCTCCCTCTAGCTTTCCACTCACTGGCCAGAGAGCTAAAGGGAGGTGGGGACTTAGAGAATGTCTCCCAAGCCCTCAGAAAGCATGCATTGAGCGTCGACCCAGAAATGCACTGTTTTCTGGGGGATTGGGGAGGAAGTGGGGGAGGTGCCATGTGCTCCTTGCCTGGGTTCCTATGGAGAAACCCAGCCAATCAGCAAGGCTTAGGAGGCGTGTCTGGGCGTCTTTTCAAAACGCTCTGGCCACCTCATTTTCTCCCCCTGGCTCCTCCTCTACCAGAGTGGGAGGAGGGGGGGAAAGAGCGGACTCTTCCCTGCTCCTCCCTCTAGGCTCACTAGAGTGGAGGGGGAAGAGATGACAGACTAGAGAGCGAACAGGAGGTCTCATCCTTTCAGAAACCTGGTAAGTTTTGAAAAAAATCTCCTGCCCTGATCTCCTGTGCATTGTTTGTTTGCCTGTGCTTTAAATCTTTTGTCCTTTTCAAGCCCTCCCCTCCCCGGGGGGTGGGGAGGCTGTAGGTACAATGGATGGTTTTGCTGCTTGAGTTTGGATTTTTCTGTGAAGGTTGCAGCAACAAGCATGTCCAGACCCCTGCTAGCACAATGTGCTTTTTCTGGGGTTAACCAGGGAATGGGGTCAGTTGGGGACACACGGGGGTAGGGGGGCACACTGGGGAGTGGGGGTCACTTCGGGACACGGTGCGGGAGTTGGAATGTGGGTTTTGTTCACTTGATGACGTGGAGCATTTGTTTTGCTGCTGTCTTTGGGGGTCCCTGGATGCCTTTCGGGGCTTTGAACCTGGGCAGGCTTGTGCAAATGGTTTGAGTGTGCAGCTTTGCTGAAACTGACGTTTTAAGCTGTGAATATAACCTGCCTGCCTAAATGAAGGTGACTCATTTTTCTTACATCATTTTGGTCAGTGTTTCACGAGGATTAAAATGATACCAAACCTGTTTTGTTGTGGCCCTGAGGTTTTTTATGTGTTAAACATGTGATCAGGTTTTTTTATCCTGCTATGGCACGACCACTGTTGGACAGAGAGAGAGAGAGAGAGAGTCATCCTACTGCAGTCCCATCCACTGAATGGATGAGAAGCTAGTAGAAGGGTTCTCTGTCTCCAAGTGGCAGGGTTTTACTCAGCAGCAAGGCGTTCCCAGTGTTAACTAATGTTCTGTCCATCAGATATTAACGCTGATAACTCCTAGTTGCTGGATTTTTGGAGGCTCTGCCTACAATGGTGAAGCCCCACCCTAAAGCTCTGCTAGCCATAAGGTTCCGCCGGCCTTACTGCCCCACCAACCTCAAAACCCACCAGCCGCCACTGGAGTGCCACATGTAGAACTATCTTCGTGATGGAAATAGGTCATATGTATGCACCCGGTGCAAAGAGATTCCAGCTCTCAGAGAATGCATACAGTCTCTGGAGGCTAGAGTGGCAGAGCTGGAGGAGCTGAGGCAGACAGAGAGGTTTATTGAGGAGTCCTTCAGGGACATAGCAGAACGGTCCCTCCTCCGCTGTGGCAGTCCCTGTGCTGCTTTGGAGCAGCAACATCTCCAGGAAGGAGATTATCAGACTGGAATGGTGCAAAGTGATCCTGTAGCTGGGACCTGCGTTCCAGGTGATGCGTTATCCTCTCACACTGAGAATATTTCTCCAGAGATGTGCGCCCAGAGGGGTGGGAATAGGACAGCTGTGGTAGTTGGGAATTCGATTATTAGGAATGTAGACAGCTGGGTTGCTGGTGGCCGTGAAGATCGCATGGTAACTTGCCTGCTTGGTGCGAAGGTTGCGGACTTCACGCGGCACAGACAGAATCCTAGAGAGTGCTGGGGAGGATCCTGTTTTCGTGGTCCATGTGGGCACCAATGACATAGGTAGATGTAAGAAGGAGGTTCTGGAAGCCAAATTTAGGCAGCTAGGTAGTAGACTAAAGTCCAGAATCTCCATGGTAGCATTCTCGGAAGTGCTCCCCGTTCCGCGCGCAGGACCCCAGAGGTAGGCTGAGCTCCAGAGACTCAATGCGTGGATGAGATGTTGGTACAAGGAGGAAGGCTTTAGATTTACTAGGAACCGGGGAGCCTTCTGTGGTAGAGAGAGCCTATACACACGGGATGGGCTTCACCTTAACCAGAATGGAACCCAGCTGTTAACGCTAAAAGTTAAAAATGTGAGAGAGCTGTCTTTAAACTAGAACCTGGGGGAAAGCCAACAGGCACTGCGGAATGCAAGGTTCGGGCTGTGGCATCTCCAAAGAATGTTACTTTAGAGCAAGTAGAGTATCTTAAGACTGGCAAGGGACTTCAGGTGGAATGCGGGGGAGGACAGAGAGATAATCATTCCAGAGTGCCTGTTTCAGTTACCTATAATGTGCCCATTAAGCGGAAGAATAAAAAGAATACATTTCAGAGTCTATATGCTAATGCTAGAAGTCTAAAAAGTAAGATGGGAGAATTAGAGTTTATAGCGCTAAATGAAGATCTAGACATTATAGGCATCACAGAGACCTGGTGGGATGAGGATAACCAATGGGACACTAATACCAGGGTAAAGGATGTATCGAAAGGACAGAGGAGATTGTGTTGGTGGTGGGGTGGCTCTGTATGTTAAGGACAGCATTGAGGCAAGTAAAATAAAAAATTTACAGGATGCAAACTGTTCCTGAATCCCTATGGATTGAAATTCCAGGTATCAAGCAGAAGAGTAAAGCAGTGGGGCTATACTATCGCTCCCCTGACCAGAATAGAGAGACTGATTATGTAATGCCAACAGAGATTAAACAGGCTACTAAAACTGTGAACGTAATAATAATGGGTGACTTCAACTACCCCAATCTTGACTGGGTGAATGCCTCCTAGGGGCAGGATGTGGAGGCAAAATTTCTGGATGCCATAAATGACTGGTTTTTAGAGCAATTGGTTCCAGAACCGATGAGGGGAGGAGCTACTTTAGATCTAGTCCAAAGTGGCACACAGGAACTAGTGCAAGGAGTAACTGTGGCTGAGCCACTAGGCAAGAGCGATCATAATATAATCAAATTTGACATACATGCTGGAGGGAGAAAGTTTATTAAAAGTACAGCACTGGCTTTTAACTTTAAAGAGGGAGACTATGGGTATTTTCAGACGTTATGAGATCACAGTCAACCACAGTGAACCATGGTCAATCCCGCAGCAGGGCCAAAGCGCCCTGAACGTCTGTTTCGCGGGCGCCAGATGTTCACCACAGTCAATCCCCACCAGGAGTCCAAAATAACCACGCTTCTGGAGCTCCGGCCCAGACCATCTCCGAAAGCGTGGTCAAAGCAATTCCCACCTGGAAACAAAAAAAAGTAACAGCTGAACGGCAACCACCGGCTGGAATCAAGCAACATGATTCCCAGCCGGGGACAAAGCACGCAGTGTCGCTGCCAGGCAATGAGCAACACCACAGGCCGGGAAGGGAGATTTAAAGGGCACACGGCAACAGCCGGGATGAGCCGCCGCGGCTTTGACCACGGCCCGGGATCGGCGTAACGTCTGTTGCGCTGCCCCGGGCCGTGGTCTGCCGGTCCGATTCCCTGCCGTGGTCCCACTCCCGTCACGTCTGTTTGGGACCTCTCTTGCCCACGGGGGGTGGTTAGCCGGTTCGCCACCGCTAGAAATCCACTGTGGTGAATCGGGCGCCCGTAACGTCTGAAATCACCCTATGCCAAAATGAGGAAGCTAGTTGGAAAGAAACTAAAAGGCACAGTTGAAAGGACTACATGTTTGCAAGAGGCATGGAGGCTGTTGAAAACACCATCTTGGAATCCCAGATTATATGCATCCCACAAGTTCAAAAAGGTAGCAGGAGGACTAAACGTCTACCACTGTGGCTAAATGGAGACGGAAAGGAGGCTATTAGAGGCAAAAAGGCATCCTTTAAGAACTGGAAACCTAGTCCCAATGAGGAAAATACAAAGGAGCATAAACACTGGCAACGTAACTGTAAGGTGCTAATAAGGTAGGCGAAGAAAGAATTTGAAAGGAGACTTGCTAAAGAGGCAAACACAAATAATAAAACTTTTTTCAAGTATATCAGAGGCAAGAAGCCTGCTAGGGAGTCAGTTGGGCCATTAAATGACCAGAGAGTAAAAGGGGCACTTCAGGGAGGACAAAGACATTGCAGAGAAGCTGAACAAGTTCTTTCCTTCAGTCTTCACTGCGGAGGATGTTGGGGAGATACCCACGCTGGAACCCTACTTTGTAGGTGATGAATTGGATGAACTGTCACAAATCAGCACGACCCTGGAGGAGGTTCTAGAGCAAATTGACAAGCTTAATATCAACAAATCACCAGAGCCAGATGGTATTCACCCCAGAGTTCTGAAGGAACTCAAATGTGAAATTGCAAACCTACTAGTAGTAATTTGTAACCTAACGTTGGCATCTGGCACTGTACCTGAGGACTGGAAGGTGACAAATGTAACCCCAATATTTTAAAAGGGTTCCAGAAGTGATCCTGGAAACTACAGACCGGTAAGCTTGACGTCTGTGCCGGGCAAAATGGTGGAAACTATCATTAAGAACAGAATCACTAGGCATATTGATAAACATGTCTTAATGGCAAAGAGTCAGCATCGATTTAGCAAAGGGAAGTCATGGAATTCTTTGAGGGCGTAAACAAGCATGTGGACAGGGGAGACCCAGCAGATATAGTGTACCTGGATTTCCAGAAAGCTTTTGATAAGGTCCCACATAAACGACTCTTGAGAAAATTAAAAAGCCATGGGATAGGAGGTAGTGTTTTGCTATGGATTGGTAACTGGTTAAAGGATAGGAAGCAAAGAGTGGGACTAAATGGCCAGTTTTCACAATGGAGGGATGTAAAAAGTGGTGTGCCCCAAGGATCTGTACTGGGACCAGTTCTTTTCAATGTATTCATTAATGATCTGGAAAAGGGTGTTAAGAGTGAGGTGATCAAATTTGCAGATAACACTATGCGTCGAGCCTTAACGTTATTACGATTGCATCAAATGTCCTCCAGTGGCGATACGAAGGTACTCCCTACGAGTTGAGACTTTGCTCATGTGGGCTACAACAAGTGGAGGACCTTCTTCACTATCTCTTCATCTGTACCCACTAGGTGGAAATTCATTGAAAATTTCTGTACCCTTTGATTATGGGGAAAGACCACTGAAGTCCCCTTTGTCAGCTGAATTTACCTCCTGTCCTCCAAACATGACCCTACTGTTAAGATGATTGCCAATCTAGCACATCTTTTAGCATTAAGAAGGGAAGAGATGAACTGTTAGTTGGTCTCTTTTTTTTAATATGATTGTTTTATGCGATTGCTTACCTGTATGATTTTGTGTTTGTCCTGCTATTTTTCTTGTTTTCTCTTCTGTATATGTCGCAAACTTTGGTTATGACATGCAATAAATAAATACTAAAATGGAAAAATAGCTATTAGCCAAGTCAATTGGGAGACATAATTTTTGAATGTCAGGAGCTGAGAATGTATCATTCCATTATGACCTGTTGGGTACTTCCCCAAAGTGACTGAGAATAGCTACTGTCCAAGACAGGATGCTGTGCTAGAGGGACCATTCATTTGACCCAGTATGGCATTTCTTATCGTCTTATGCCTATCCGTGGTTTGTTTTTTTTAAAATACCCTTGCAAGTAAGCATCATCTTGCTTCAGTTAGGACAACCCTCAAGCAACAATTCTAACAAATTTCTTTTGAGTACAAGTAAAATCACTGCCATTTCTTTTTTTCAGGGACCCCGTGTTCACTGCTTTTTCCACATAGCTGCCAATAGGGAAAACGCAGTGAGCACGGGTCCCCCAGTTTTATTTTATGAAAACCTGGAGAACCAGAGAAGGCAGAGAATAGCTTTTGGCCTGGTAATACATTACAAAGATTCTTTAATTGGTAAGTAATCATTGTGTCTATCTACAGGTTATGAACCTTCATTTTATGGTTTTGCAAAGACAGCAGAGGTGGGAACGGGGAATCCAGTTTCATTAGAACATTTTTGCTGCATTCTCAAAATAAAATGGATGGTTAAAGCTGCAAATGAAACACATGCTGCTCCTTAGACAGTCAGTGACTGGCAAGTATAACATTTTTAAAATGATGGTTAGGCAGCCAGTGAGGTGGAACTACTGCCTGTCATGCTGACCAATATTGTTTTATCATGCTGCTCATAGCCTATTCGTTGCATCCAGATGTTACCCTCTCAACTTCGAAGATGGTAAAACTCTTTGGGGCAGAGGCAATCCACCCCATTGTCTGTTTGCACAGTGATTAGTCCTACACATCAGAGAGCTGGGAGGAGAAGCCGGGGGCTTTAAAAGGCCCCAGGATCCCGGCGTTGCCACAGGCGCTTCTGGAGAGGCTCCTGGGCTGTTTGGAAGGAGGATGAGACTGGGAAAAGATGGAGTCTCCCCACCGCCGCAGGGACTAACATCTCCAGCCCTGTGAGTGACGTCTGCCTCCCCCCTTGCTTGGAAGTTTGGGAGGGCGGGGCTACACATCTGCATCTAGCAGCGAGAGCTGGGAGGAGAAGCCGGGGGCTTTAAAAGGCCCAAGGACTCTGGCGCCACCACAGGCACACACCATAGGCTACGGGCCAAAGGCACAGCCCTTGTGGGACTTTCGGGATGTGAGGGGGTTGGGCGTTAGTTGCAATGCAATTGGTGTGGTGGGCGCTGTAGTCAGCAGATCTGCGTAGAAGTGGAAGGTTTTTAGTGGGGTAGGAGGGTGTTGGGAGTAGGGATTGGGTTGCGGGGGGGAGGTCCCGACATATGCGCCAAGGTGTGAGGTGGGGACATATGGAGGAAGGAGTGTCTCCCAGTGTGAGGAGGCAATGGGTGGATAGGGGGGAGATGGGTATTGGGGGGGTGAGGGACGAAGGGACTGGGCGAGCGGCAGCTCCCCTCAGTGTGAGGGAGGGGGGAACTGCCCTCCGATTCAAGAGAAGGGTAGGGGGTGTAGTAGTGGGTGGGGATCTCCATTGGGAGGCTGGCTGGACAGCCCCCGGAAGGGGGGTGAGGTGTCTGCAGCTATAGGGGTCATCTTGGGCTGGGGGAATTATGGTCCCTCTGGTAGGCAAATTAGAGCTGTGAGGTGGGACAGATGTTATATTCCTGTCCCACTCACTAGTCCCCAGGCAGGTGGTGAGGTGATCTGGGAATCCGAGGGGCACCCGCCTTGGATTACTGCTGCTGAATGCGAGGTCGGTGGCCAATAAGTCAACTGCGGTCCGAGAGATGATCCTGGACCAGGCAGCCGACCTCGCATGCATCACAGAGACCCTAATTCCTAGTACCCAAATGAACTCAAAAATTTAATAGGTCAAAATTGGGTACCAATTTGTACAACTCAGGTACCCTATATCCTGGGATGTCAAGTTCCATCCAGATCTACAAGGCAGCCACCGAAAAAAATTGGAAACAAAAATTACTAATTTAGGGGATCAGTGATCAGGTAGCCTGTTGAATACCCAACACGGTACTCGAAAATGGGGATTTTACCTATGAGTACCCCCCTCAGCTTTAGTCAGGGCTCTTCAGCACTGATCTAAACTATGCTCTGGAAATGTTTAACCATAATTATAGCAGCTGAGAGAGTTTACATTATAAGCCCAAAAGCAGGGCTGAAACGAGAACGGGAGAGATTCTCACCCCCACCCTGGTGAGATTACACACATTCTTGACTGGGTGAAAACCTGAGAGCACACTCTGCGCATGCACCAATGGCTGCCGTGGCCATTCTGCACATGTGCAGCCTCCCGCAGCAGTTTACCCATGCGTAGACCGTCTGGGAGTCCATTCAAGCATTGCACAAGAATGGCAGCTAGAACATCAATTATCATGAGATTCTCAAGCTAGAGCGTCTCAACAAGAATCCCATTCTCACAGAGATTCTTGAGAGGCTCAAACTCATTTCAGCCCTACCCAAGAGACTTGTTTATATTTGATCTCTTTCCAGAGAAAGCTGGTCCCTTTAGCCAGTCAGTTTCTAACAGTTTGTTGAACAAGTTCAGAAATCTAGGATGGAACATGGTTGACAAGACCCAAACTGGTCAGCCAAGCCACCTAAGAAACTAGCTTAACTAGTGCAGGGACCCGGGCCTACGAAAGGTAATTAACCGACCATGACAACAGTGTCCTACCACCACCCTCAATAATCAGAGCCCCATTATCCAGGCCTGTGCAAAACTAAGTTCAACGTGTGTCCTGCCTCATGCCAATGGTTGTCATGGAGGTGCTCTGGACCTAGAAGGTCAACCTCGGCGTGGATGTTGACGTCACCCTGAACAATAAGTCTCAGTGTCCTCAACACCGCTTCTGAGACTAACTCGGTCAGCTTCATCAGGGAGTCTACTGTGCAGCGGGATATCCCCAATCTATCCCAGGCCTCGAACACGAGGTGGACATACTCCATATTGGCTAGGTTAAGCACTGGATTCCTTCGACAGGTCAGATGCTCCCTCCAAATCCTTGCCACGTTGCCCCCATGACCTCCGACCCAAGGCTGATGCTGCACAGAATACCCGGCTGGCACCAGCTGGGCCAATATACGCCCAGCTGCATCATTCAGTCAGGTCTCCAACACAAGCAAAGTCGGTGGCTTCATCTTGAAGCCCGTCTCTAGCCTTCCTTTTTTAGGGAAGAATATTGAATGGGTGGTCACCTCACATCTCCAGGCACATCTGGATGCTACTGGATGCCTGGACCCATGTCGGTCCAGATTTAATCTTGGACATGGTACTGACACCAAGAACGTTGCCTTGGCTGCATGACCTGGCAGGGCTACCCAACCATGATGGAACTCCCTTCCCTTGGAGATTCATCTAAACCCAAGCCTGCTCATCTTCCAGAGGCAAGGTAAGACCTTCGTGTTTGGCAGGCAGGATAGAGTTTGGGGAATTTTTGGTTTATCCTGAATGTCTTTAAATATGTTTTTATGTACTGTAGCCCACCAAGAGCTATAAAGGGAAGGGTGAAATAAAAAAGTGGAGAAATAAAAAAGCATAACGAACAATAATTCCATAAAACCAGAAATTCAGTAGATAGTAATGGTTCTGACCTCCCCTCCTTGGGGAAATCAAACATCACATGTAGGACTTCACAACGTAGTAAACATTTGAAAAAGCACAGCGCAGATGTCAGCTCAACAGGCAAAAACTTACATTAGATTTAAAACACTGGAAAGTTGAAACATTTGTATCATTAATTCACACCCCTCCCCTCATAATTACACAGGTAACCATCGCCCTAGTGATTTCCCAGCTTGATGAGCCTCAATAAAAACGTCTGCTCTAATCGATGGCCCTCTAATTTGTATGATTCTGCCATTTCATGAGAAAGAAAACTGCTGCTAGGGATGAATTAATGGCCCAGGTTGGATCCCCTGCAAAGTCACTGTTGATAACTCATTCAAATACATCAGCTAAGGAACAGGCTCTGGGGTCTTGTTTTTCATTCGTATGAATGGTCAATTTTTACTGTTATTTATTACAGTATATTACATTAGCTGTGCGCTTTTTTACGGGCAGCTAGTAAAATTTTATGCACTACTTTGCATAATTTATGTCCTTCCAGATTAGATCCCTCTTCCTCTAACCCTGTTAGAGGAAAGGATGCCAGTTCATAAGGCCCCACAGGCCTAGTTTGCAATGATTTGAAAAGACTTCACCTGCACAATATCCTTTGCTGAACTTCTGCACTGGCCCATGCGTGCCACTAATAAGCAACAAATGGTAGGAGGATTTAAAACGCATTCAGCAATGTTTAGTCCCTCCCTGTTCTAAAGAGTAAAACTTGAGGGTCCAGCTAATCAAATCAGTTTATTTGTCTCGACCCGTAGGTCATATGACAAGTAGTAAAGCAGAAAAAAACCCAGTAATAATAAAAACAACAATACCAACAACAAGATATAACCATTGATTTTAACAACACTACACAATTTCAAATTCAAAAAAAATGCCAAGCTGGGCAGATGGTAAAACATAACAAATTAAGGGATAGCCACTTCATTTCAGATTAAAACAGGCACTTTTGTGCCACAAAACCCGCTTGCAAAAACAAGCTATTTGTCTAGATAGATCAGAGTCTCCACCCCGGAGCAATTTCGCCATACTAACATGGCAAGACCACCAAGGGCGGCTCTGCATAAAAGTACCCAGGTACCTCAATCTCCACATCTCGTAGGAATCGCAATCGAGTATCACATGGGCGAGAGTTTCTATCTCGCCACTCCTACAAGATTGGCACAAGTGAACACTATATGGCAGTCTTCTATAGCTACCCTCAAGGAAAGCCGAGGGGAAAACATTGAGGCGACACAGTGTTAGAAAGTGTCTAGCCTCCCAGTCCAGCCAGTTAACTAAATAGACACTTTACTTTGGAGCATAATTTGAGGGTAATCTGGAGCCACTTTTTGGGCATGTAATAATGCCGCTTCAATCTGGCCCTCTTGGTCTAACACTCGCTTTTTTGATCAAAATCCAGGCCGCTTTGCGCCCATACTGTTGCAGATAATTTACTGAAAATCCCAGCATTTGCAGTTCCTTTTCTATGGGCGAACCCCACGCTATAAACGGCTCATTTCTCCAAATCTCCTTAACTAGGAATTCATTTCCTAGGGGATCCAAAATCAACTTCAACCAAAAGTTCAGAATCGCAGTCAAGGCTTGAGAATCGCAGTCAAGTTTCGGCCCTTAACAAAACTTGCAGGGGACCCCCAAGATTCCGCGTAGAAATTTGTTATGGAATTTTTCCAGCCAGTCCAAAAAGTGGAACCCCCAGATTTGTATAGCATAGAAAATTTTTGGCACTATTTTGGCCCTGAATAGGCGAAGAGCCGGCTCAACCAACTTACCCCCATGCGAGAAAAAAACGCTTACAATGGCCCGCTCTGTGCTGGCTACGTGACTGGCTACTAGGTCGTAATGGTAGGTCCAGCTCGTAGATGCGGCTATAGTCACCCCCAAATATTTAAAGATGTTCACTTGCTCTATATCGCGTTGGTCCATCAACCAACGGAATTTTTTTCTTTTGGGCCCAGCAACCAGAATTTTGGTCTTGGTATAGTTTATTAGCAGATTTTCGCTAGGACAAAAGCAAGCAAAGGCATCCATCATCCTCCTAAGGCCCACCTGAGTTGGAGAGATCAACACTGTGTCATCCAAAAAAAGAAGGATGGGTAATTGTCTACCCCCCAACTTGGGGGGATGATACTCGTCTTTTTTCATGGCAGAGACAACATCATTTAGAAATATATTAAATAAGGCAGGAGATGGATACAGCCTTGTCTTACGCCAACATTTACCCCTATTTTCCTTGTTAGTTTCTGCTGAGATGAGTAGCAAGCTTGGAGTGAGTTGTTAGAATATAATTTAATAATTAGATACAGGAGGCGGCGATCAATTGAGGTGTTATTTCGTTTCCACCATAGCCTCTCTCTATTGATGGTATCGAATGCTGTTTGCAGATCCACAAAACACATATAAAGCGAGGCACTCTTAGCCTGTTTTGTGTATCTGTGGATCAAATGAGAAATAATGAGTATCTGGTCCACCGTAGAATGGCCTGCCCTAAACCCTGCTTGTTCGGGGGCTAATAAGTTCTCAGCTACCTGCCAATCCAAAAGCTTCCTCAGTAGATATTTTGCGTAGATTTTTAGATATTATAGAGAGCAAGTTTATGGGCCTGTAATTCTGGGGGTTACTAGGGTCACCCTTTTTGAAAATAGGGATCACCACACTATTTGATCAACTACTAGGGAAGGAACCTGTACTATTGATGGAAGTGAATAATGGAGCCAACACCTTGGCCCACCATTCGGGCTTTGTCTTCAGAAGTTCGGGGGTGGGGGGGATGAAATCACCTCCTGTGGCCTTCCCATTCTTAAGAACTCCAATCAAGTCTACAATTTCCTTACACTTGACCGGGGGGGCCATCCCTGCAAGCTCTCACTAGGTGGAATCCCCAACCCTCTGGTCAAATGGTTGGCCCCTGAAAAAAGTAGCCTGAAATGATCTTCCCACACCTTGGGGGCGATACTAGGAAATTTATGGGCCTTCTTACCTACTTTTAACTCTTTTATTAGGTTCCAAAATTTCCTCAAATCCCTCAAACTGGCAGCCTGCAATAATTGGTTCCAAGTTAACTTCTGGTACTCCAGTTTTTTAGATACAAGAGTAGCTCTATAGAACCTCCTGGTGGTTAATAAAGCATCTCTCTTCTCTTGTGAAGGATGAATAGATACCTCTTTAACTAACCTATGCAGGTGGGCTCTCCAATAAAGGCATTCTCCATCAAACCACCTGGGGAAAGGTTTAGGCGCTCCCCCCACCTGTCTCTCCATGATCAACAGAGGCATCAGTAAACTCAGTATTTTCTCAGACACCTCTATTGTATCCTCCTTGGGGCAAGAGATGGCCTGGCTAAGCTCACGCAGAGCATCCGATTCGGTCAGCAATAAAAAAGCCTTTTCAGATTTTCCAGACCATTTTTTCTGCACTTTTATCCAATCCCGCCCCACCCACCCCCCATCAACTATCACACTACAGGTTCTTTCATCTGCCCCCAGACCCTTAGTCTTAGGATCACAGTGTTAGCGCTAGGGGTAAATGCTCCATCATATGATTTGGGACCACCCGAAGTTCGACTGCGGAGTATAACCATGTGAGAGAAATCATGAAATAATGCAAAACACTGGAACCCAACGTTGAATGATAGGTATAGTTACCCTCCAGATCCCCATAAAGGAGCCCGTTAAGAACTACAAGATTCCATTGTTCGATCAGTTTATTAACTCTGGCTGCTCTATTGTTGGTTTTATTGTCTCTTGATGACCTTATATTAAATGGGGGGACCACAAGGGAGTTTGAAGTATCGAGGGGGAGCTTCCCACATGAGTTCCCCAGCCTCGTGTTCAGGTCACCACCCAACAGGATAGGGGTCGAAGGAAATTTTGCCAAAGCCTCCTGTACGTCGCTAGTCATGGTCACCCATATATCATCCGCATAATAAGGTGACGAATCCAGGGGCACATAGACAACAATCAACAGGAAGGCAAAATCGGTGGGTATAACATACCAAATTGCAAAAAAAGCAAGGTAAGAGGCAACCATAGTCAACCTAAGACCCCTGGAATCCTTAACAAGTAGGGCCAAGCCCCCACTGGGTCTACCTTTACTCGATGAAAGCATAGCATTAATACAATGGGTACAATATCCAACACAAACAAAAGCATCGAGCATCCAGGTCTCCTGGAGCAATATTACATCGTAATTGTTGATGAAAGGAAGAAAATCCGGGACCGAAGCTGTAATTAAATGATCCGGGTCCGAAGCTGTAATTAAATTATCCTGAGGCATCATAATTTCTTGCAAAGGCTCTAGTGATGGCATACTAGGGCTGGTTGGAACTCCCAGTGGGTTCAACTGAGGATGGCATTCTAAAATAGATTCCTTGCTTTCGCCAGGTTCTCCACCCATCAATTAGCCCCATCAATAAGGTTCAGGGCACCCTCAAAAGATGAATATGCTGCTTGGGCTAGAATTATCGCATTCTTCCCTTCCACAGAAGGCCAGTTACTTAACTGCTCTAGCCGTGAACTTAGATCATTCCCAGACACTTTAATTCCTTGTCCCGCCTCCTGTAGCATAAACTGTTCTATTTGACTCTGGGTCATCTGGACTAAAAAAGTCTTCTGATTCGGAGGCAAAAATTCTGAGCACCTTTGAGATGGGGTAGATGAGATCGAGCGGGCTGTTTGCGATTTAACTACTATCGATGGCTCTAGCACTATCAACATATCATCCCCTTCAGGCCTCTCTGCAGTCTGTTGCTGCTTCTCTTGCACCTCCATAGGCTCAGGCATCACTACATCTGCCTGCACTCCTTTACCGTGATCCTTGACTGTAATATTAATATTAGACGGAGTGTTAGGGTTCATCCCTAGGTTAGCGGAGGGGATCTGGGAATTTATATTTGGATCCCTGGGCCACCTTGCAGGGAATTTATTATAAACGAACGAGGGAATGACAGCATTCGCTGTTGAAAGCGCCGTTTTATCCATGATGGTGGATACCAAATTATAGGAATCAAATAATACAAGCGCTCCTTTACACCCCTTAGGTGGGGGGGAAAAGTCAACCCGCCTAATGTTTTTACTCATGACTTAGTTTCAATAAAACCCGCAGATGTTCAGCAACCTCGAGTGGGGATGACCAATAAGGGAGATTTCCCCTAACTGTGGGATATATGGTTAGCGCCAGTTTCCCTTTAGCTAACCATGACCTCGTCCTTCTGACCTTGCGAGAGAGGTTGTTGGAAAACAATTTCTCTCTCATCCTTACCATTGTAAGGCTGATTCTTCACAGCATGATGATCTATGTCAGTCGCCTGAGGTTTATTACAACCAGTCAACACCTGACTGGACAACTGCCCCAAAGGGGTCATATTCCCATTAGTACATTTCCCAGCTAATACATCCAACTGTCGCGCCATAGAATTTAGCTGATCAAAGATATATTTAACCGTCCTTGCCGTTATAGATCTACGTTCGGCCAGCCTTGTCATGGATACAGTTCGAGATGGTGCTATCCCCTCATGCTTCCCAGATCCCTGTATAAGGGCTTTGGGGACTGGGTTTTCCCACTCTGGCCCTGTACCAATAAGGGTAGAGAAAAATAAGCTTGCAACCTCAGAAAGAGACCCATAAGGTGTACTAAAATTAATCAAATCACAGTTGACCACCGGATGTCCCAATACTACCTCCTGGGGCTGTGGCGGTAACAGATATGCTTCTATTTTCCTCTGTTTCTGAGGAGCCGATACAGAGGCCACCATCTGTCTAGAGCGCTTACGAACCATTCTTATTTATATATCCCACAACAGAGAAGGAGAATACCTCTTAACAATAAGTATAATAATAAATGTCACAAAGGTCCACAGACCCAGAAGAGATTCTATTCCTCCCAGTATAATAGTTCAAAACTTCAGTAACTCTCAGATCCAAACCCGGTTCAATATTTAAAACCCGGAAGAAAGTTTTAACAGCAAAGGCCACCAAGGTTACTGGTGGACGACTTTGTCAGCTATTTACGGCAGAGACCTCAGATGAAGGGGGTTGGCAGCCTTGCCCGGCCGGCGCCCTTACACGCGCAGCCCTTAGGCGCAACACCTATGGCGCTGCCGCAAGCAACAACGATGCTTTAATGCTGTCAGGCCAGGTAGAAGGGGCGGAGTTTTTCGTCACTCAGATCACCAACAACTGGGCTGCCGTAAGAACCTCTGCTGGTCTATGCAGAGCAGGCACCGGCAATAGTTCACGCAGGGTACTGTTACAGTCTCCTTCAAGCATTTGCAGCATGCTTTAACCGGGGTGGCGGGCAGTAACGGGGGGAGAACACCTGCCTCCACGTTCACTCTCCCACAAACACCAACCCCTCCCTGACCTAGTAACACAAAGCTCTTTCCCTTCCAAAGAGCTATGTGAAAAACCTAGTCTTGACAGAAACACCTCGATGGCCAAAGTCCATGGGCTCTTGAACGAATCTAACAACCAGAATTTGACAAGTTCTGAGTCATCGGGGTTCAACGGTCTTAACCAGAACCGCAAAACAGACCTCCATGCCACCTCAAACCAGTAAAGCTGCCCCATCTCTATCCTCTAAAACGTCAGTAACTCTCAGATCCAAACCCGGTTCAATATTTAAAACCCGGAAGAAAGTTTTAACAGCAAAGGCCACCAAGGTTACTGGTGGACGACTTTGTCAGCTATTTACGGCAGAGACCTCAGATGAAGGGGGTTGGCAGCCTTGCCCGGCCGGCGCCCTTACACGCGCAGCCCTTAGGCGCAACACCTATGGCGCTGCCGCAAGCAACAACGATGCTTTAATGCTGTCAGGCCAGGTAGAAGGGGCGGAGTTTTTCGTCACTCAGATCACCAACAACTGGGCTGCCGTAAGAACCTCTGCTGGTCTATGCAGAGCAGGCACCGGCAATAGTTCACGCAGGGTACTGTTACAGTCTCCTTCAAGCATTTGCAGCATGCTTTAACCGGGGTGGCGGGCAGTAACGGGGGGAGAACACCTGCCTCCACGTTCACTCTCCCACAAACACCAACCCCTCCCTGACCTAGTAACACAAAGCTCTTTCCCTTCCAAAGAGCTATGTGAAAAACCTAGTCTTGACAGAAACACCTCGATGGCCAAAGTCCATGGGCTCTTGAACGAATCTAACAACCAGAATTTGACAAGTTCTGAGTCATCGGGGTTCAACGGTCTTAACCAGAACCGCAAAACAGACCTCCATGCCACCTCAAACCAGTAAAGCTGCCCCATCTCTATCCTGATAGCGGCATAAGGAGTGCCCCTCGGGACCAACAAGAGCCCCTGCAAGAATTTAGCTTGAACACTGTCCAAATTGTATCTGGACAGAGGAACCCAAAGTTCCGCACCGTACAGAAACTGGGCCCTGGTTTTACTGTTAAGGTCCCTAAGAGCAGAGTCCAGGGCCCTGTGCTGGCAAATAGTTTCTGTATGGATAAGCAAGAGGCCTTGGCAGTGGACATTGCCCTCTCATACTGAGCCTTCCAGTAACCAGCCGCCTGAAAATATAGTCCCAGATATTTGAACACCTTTACTTGAAGGATTTGGTGGTAATTTATGGCCCAATTGTGGATCCTAGAGGAGCGTGAAATAAACACTACCTTAGATTTTCCGTAGTTAATGGCCACTTCATTAATTTTGCAAAACTCGGCAAAGCAATCTAACTGTCTGTTAAGGCCCACGTGGGTTTGTGACATAATTTGTGACATAATTGCGATGTCATCCGCATACAGAAGACACCCAACCGAATGTGAAGCAAATTTGGGGGGGGGGGGGGGGATAAATTAGATTGAGAAACCAGCAGGATCGTGTCATTTATGAAAAAGTTGAACAGCAACGGGGCCAGCACACAACCGTGTCTGACCCCAGAAAATGTATGAACTGCTTTGGTAAGATGGCCCTGATTGCTTGCCTTAACTACCAGAGAAGTGTCTGCATGCAAACTTTGCAGAAGAAACAGGAGCCTTCTGTCAATAGATAAGCTTATACCAAAGGATGCCCCTGTTGACTAAATCAAAAGCAGACTTTAAGTCAAGAAAGGCCACAAAAAGCTGGCCATTGGCCTTCCGATACTTCTCAATTAAACGGTACAATAGAAGGCAGTGTTCCACTGTAGAGCGACCCCTCTGAAATCCTGCCTGCTCAGGATACAGGATTGAATTCTCCCCCACCCAAAGAGTCAATTTATTCAAAAGCCGTTTGCCGTAAATCTTGCTAACACCACAAAGCTAATGGGCCTATAGTTGGATGGGTCAGTTCGGTTGCCTTTTTTTATAAATGGGCACCACAACCGCTTTCTCCCAATTAGAAGGAATATGTCCTGTATTATTAATGGCCGTAAAAAGGGAGCCTTGTAGTTTTTGAAGGAATCTATGAGCACTTTCACCTCCCAGTTAGACACAGGAGGCTTCGCTGCATATCACTATTGTAGTTACGCCCTTGGAGGCTGGCCAAGCCGGTGAGTTGTTCCTCTCATGGGTCATCAAAAATTTAGGAATTATCAGGATTTTCTATGACCCATGCGCCCCACTCAACCAGCACCAGATTCCAGCAACGGAGTCAGTCAATTGGTGCTCAGCAACCTCGGCACAAAAGCGCCTCTTGTTTTTCAGCCAACTGGTGATTGTTCCCACCCATTCAGATGGCACCAACGAAAATGTCACCAGTCAAAGCCAAACCATAGTGCTGCTATAGGGGTCTGTGGGTGGTAATTCTGACCTTTCCCCACATTCTCGGAAAGCCAGCAAGGTGGACTCACCCCTGGTGAAGAGCTGGACTCCACACACGCATCCCAACCTCGTAATATCCCAGCAGCAGCACCATGGATCACCTCGAAGTCACCACGTGGCAGACCCATTCAGATGGGGCAACGGCACTGTGCAGTGCAAAGCCATAGTACTGTTGGTGGCATCCATGGGCTCCCTTTATTAAAACACTTATGAGAAACAGCCAGGTGCCCAGAAGGAGCTCTGAAAAGGGGTGCCAGACTTCTGGAACCAATGACTCCCTTCAGCTTGTAAATATGGAGTAAGGTATTCCTCCATCCCATCACTTTTGGACAGAAGAACAGGAATAGTTTGTCCATTAGGGGTACCACGCAATGGGTGTGCATGGTGGGGGGTGGGTGCACACAAATGTCTTCAGACTCCAGGATTCAGTTCTAAGGACTCCGGGGTAATGTACATTTATTTTTGTTTTTATCCTACCCTATCCATTAGGCTCAGGATGGCTTACAATTCTTTAGCTTTTTAACTGTAACGTTAATTAACTCAACTTTTAATCCTCAACAACCCTGTGAGGTAGGTTAGTCTCAGAGATCTGTGACTGGCCCAACGTCACCCAGTGAGTTCATGGCTAAGGTCAGACTTGAATCAACGGCCTCCCCCTACCTCCTGGTCTAAGTACTGCACGCTTTACTACACCACACTAGGTTGGCCAGATATGCAAATTCTATAGGACTCTTATGAGCAATACAGGTTGCAGGGCTGTATTAGAGCCAATGGAGGCCTGTAACCTGTATTTCTCATAAGTGTCCTGTAAAAAATTACATACCTGGCCACCCTTCACCACATTGGCTCCCACATGGAGTGAGGTTTGTTTTCCCTGTCATGATTATTATGTTTTAAAGTTTTTATATTATATTTGTATTTTTTTTATTGTTGCCAGCCGCTCTGGGCTGCCTGAGGCAGGGAGAGTGGGGTATAAATTTTGTTAAATAAATAAATTCTAGGGGGAGAGTGGGACAGGGGGTCCCTCCAAAGCCCCTCGGGGTGCTGGGAAGTCACTGGGGAATTAGCAACACCTTCCCCCGTTGCCACGCCATTCCACCCCTCGGCATCCATCGGCACGCTGGTTCTCATCCTGCAGCGTAAGTCTTCCCAGAGCCCTCCCTAGTGACGGGGTCTCTGGTCCTGGCCTCTAGCCAGGCCTAGGCCACCAGCAGTGCAATGCCCCCCCAAACAGGGCACGCTCTCTACGCAGCCGGTGGCTCACACCTGGGCATCTTCAGCTCCTGCACCACCAGGCGCAGCAGCTACTAACCATTCTAATCTAATGATTTCTACAGTGCGACTGCACCACTTCACAGTCCTTGATTTTTGGAGACCGGTCCCTCCTGCCCAGTGGGCTTACAATTCAAGATGAACACAGGTGAGGTAAACACAAGAAACATTTTACAGACAGGGAATAGAGGCTGAGAAGTTGTAATTTGCCCACCGTCACCCAGTGAGTTTTATGGCTAAGACAGGATTTGAACCCTGGCTTCCCAGGTCCAAGTCCAGCACCTTAACCTCTACACCAGAGTTGCCCTCATTCAGAGCCAGTGGAGCAAAGTGGCTTCAGTCCTTCCTCAGGTTTAGGGAGTTCAGGAGCTATGTCCTGTTCCTACGGCCACCACGGTCAAATGAGCAAGCCTGGGCACGCTCAATACAAGCCTCTCACCAAGCATGGCCCTAAGGGGTTTATCTCCAACAGCTACCGTGCTGCTAAATGAGCATGCCCGAGGACTTCACTTTTGGCAGCACACCGTTTGCACGGAGGCCAGCCCAACGCCCAGCTCCAGCAGGGCTCACCCTATTACCAAGAGCGTATCAAAAAGAGGGGCCCGGGGAGAAAGTTTGAAGAGAATGAGCAACAGCAAACGAAGACTTAGAAAATAAGAGAACAAGAGATGCAAGGCTCAGTTGATTGAAGGGCTTTCAAAGCCTCTGATTAAAGACCTCGCAGGAACAGCCACATATTTTATTAATAAAACATCTCCTGTAATACTAAAAATTAGAAAGGAAAATACTGACAGCCAGGGCCATATTAGAAGTAGAGCTTCCTCAGCAGAGGAAGCTCTCTCAAGAAGACCTTCGTAGGAGGGCTCTGGCGAGTTGGCCCTGAACCAGAAAAATAAGTTGGAACTCCCTCTGTGTCTGCCGCCCCGTATTAGATAATGTAAAAGGAGATCTCAAGACCCAAAGGAAAATCAGTGGCACAGGTGCCTCCTGAGCAGAGGTATGGATATCAAAGAGACAATCAACATGAGGAAAGGAGAGAGGATGAAGATGCAATTCATCTGAGCAGAGAAAGGGGGTGGCGGGATCGAGGAACAGGCTGGACAGCTCTAGAAGTTAGCATAATGGCCAGGAGTAGGGGGATGTCTGGGATGTGGGCGGACAGGCTGGGGGCATGGGGTCCAGATTGGGGCTAAGAGGCAGGTGTGGGAACAAGGCTGGGAAGAGCAGGAATAGGGCAAGGGGCTCAGCCTGGAGCAGAGCAGAGACGGAATCAAAGCTGTTTCAAGAGAGGGCTGGGGGCAGAACAAGAGGATGAAATCCTGGAGCTACAAAGCACTGAGTGCGTCATTGTGTCCAGCCTCTTGCACGGGGCACAATCTACCATACCTTGGTCTTTCTCATCCCACCGCCTCTTAACCACCGCCAATGAGGGAGAATCCACGACTTCTCTAGGGAGTCCGGCTCCATGGCCCAACTGTCCTGGCTGGCAGGAATTTTTTCCCTCTGATCCGATCTCCATCTCCCTTTCTTCAGCTTGTACCCATTGTCTCTCGTCCTGTCCTCCCACAGCACGGGAGATGGGAGTTGCTCCGTCTCGCTTCCTCTTGGAGCGGAGGAGCATAATAAAACACTCGGGTGGCCAATGCAAGACAGTGTCAGGGCTGGGTCTTGAACCCATGGCCCTTGGGGTGCTGAGCAGGCTCTCCAGCACCCTGCGCCACCTGGTGGGCTTGTGAGGGTGTTGGGTTTTCCCCCCTTCTGTCTCCCTTGTGTGCTTGCTCCCTGTGTGTCATGCCCCCTCCCAGCTGTAGCCAGTTGCCTTAGCCCTGCCTCCCAGCTTCCTGGTTGGCCACAGGAAGTATTTAAGCCTTGGTGTGGCCACAGGAAGCTGGTGGAGCAACGTCTCTTACCCCCTTCCCATTCTTGT
>QEPC01000343.1:4468422-4479651 GCA_003113815.1 Sphenodon punctatus
TATGCTTAGTTTCCCCCTGCTTCCAGGGTATTGGGTAACCTGCCAACATCCCTGTGGTGGGTTCCACCCTTGGCTCCGGACCCTGACCTCGATGATGAGTCGTGTACCTTCTTAGCCCAGGGTGCCTGGTAATTCTGCTGAGTACCTAATCTCTCGGGCGCAAGAGAGCGACTGAGAGATTTCAGAGGGTTGCCTTGGGGCCACCCTTTCCCCCCCTGTGCCTGGGCCTCGATTCCTCCTACCTTGTTTCCCCTTCCCCGGCTCTGTCCCCTGGAGCCTGATAGCGCAGGCCTTCCTTCTCCCTCCTTGGTTTCCCCCACGGCTCCGTACCCCGGAGCCTGACAGACAGGCGGAGGCATGGCCCTCAGTAAATTGCCGAATGCCAGGGCCAAGCCAGCGTGCTGCAATGCCACAATGCAAGTGAGCTGGAGACTCAGTCACATGGGGCTGCTGGTTCAAATCCTGGCTGGCACACAGAGTTACTGGACTATAGGTCTAATAAATATGTAAAGCTGAAGGTTAAACATGTATGTAACGTTAAAACTGAGAACTGTAAACTCGCTTCATGTAATCACGTAATGTAAAACTAAGAGCTAGAAACTCATTTCATACAAGGCAAAGAGACAAAAGAATGTGTATTCAGGAAAAGCTCAACACTGCTGCAAAGAGTCAGACAGGGGCCGTTCAGTTGCAAATGCACCTTTCCTGCAGACGTGACTGAAGGCACAAAATCCCTGAGTGGAAAGCGCAAACAAAGGACCATGGAAAGGTATTTAAACTGAGGGACAAGACAAAGAGAAGTCCTGCTATCTCTTGGAGCCGAGAGCTTCATCTACATCTTGCAGCCAGGGAGGCTGTGCAAAGCAAATCATGAAGTAACAACTTTGGAAACTTTTTAAGATTGATGCCCAGCCCTTCCAACATCGGGCTGAGAACGAACTCAAGTGCATGGACTATTTGTAGGGTAAGATATACTTAGGGACTAACACTATACAGATTAGGAATGTGTTATTTTGTTTACTTTATTAGCCACTCTGTGTCAAACTATCTTTGCATATGTAATCAATAAACTTTCTTCTTATCCATTAAGAAGTGTCTGTGGTCTAACACTGGGAACACAAGGGAGCAACTTGAGCCTTCAAGTTCTTGCAAACCCAGAGAGAGAGTGTGTGAACAGGAAGCTTTCTGGGAAGTTGGGAGACAGCAGGATTATCCCTCTTCCAGGACTGAATCAACCAGAGAGAGAACTGGTTCAGGTGGGCTGCAAGTGAGGGAAACTGAGTCACCCAACCCAGGGAAGTGGGGTAGCGGACCCCCAAAACCGTGACACTGACCCTTATACTTATGCGACTAGGTTTCATTCCCAACTCTGGGTGCCTTTAGACACAACAGCAAGGGGTGATGGGATGTGTTGACCCCCTTCTCTGACCCACGTTTGCCCCTGAATAGCCCCCATTACTGTTTTCTACATCCAGGGGTTTATTGGGGTCCTGTCTGCCACTCACACCGGACGCACTCCTGGCAGAAACACTCCCATGGAATTATGGGACTTCTAGCCCATGCAGGAGTGCCTGGTCCTCCACTCCACCCTGCAGCTGAACAGCCAATTCTTCCCTGTTCATTCCCCCACCACCTCTGGGTGCTCTGGGAGAGTGCACAGATGGTGTGCAGCAAGGAATGAGGTGTTTGGCAGAGGGACATAGTGGAGGATTTGGGGCAGACAGAACAAAAATGGCTGTGAACATGTAACATTAGCAATGGAGACAGGGGGAACACTCCACTCCCGCACCCGATACCTCCGTGCAACCAACGAGGAGTTAATGGAAGGCTAACTAGGACAAACCAGTGGCCAAAAAATAGTGCCTGTGCTTAGCCAAAACGCACAGCCGTGTGGCAAACATCTTAAGCACCCAATTGCTCTGGTCTCTCAAGACGCCTTCCGTCACCATTTCTGGTATGACCAGGCACAAGTCCATTCACATCCCCACGCCAGTTTCCTACCCACTTCTCAAAAACGAGGAGGACAACACTTCCCAAGGTCTTGCACGTCCAGCAGTGCGTCAATGAATTAAGCATGCTCCATATTAATATTATTTTCAGCACTCACTAGAACTTCCAGGTGTGCTGAACTGGGAAGTGTCGAGAAATTTCCGAAGGGTAGACACGTTCGTCACATCAATAAGAGGCACCGGAGAGGCATCTTTCGCAAGTGCACTGCATGGGGGAACAAAAAAGGAAATGGCATCAAAAAACATAACACGCTGCTACCGCAACTACAGCTGTGATTCTTCAAGCAGATCCATGCAGGGCATCTTCACAAAACCACCAATTTCAACAGACCACATGGGGGTGCACAGCCCCTGCCTGGATGGCTCCAGCTGCAGAGTCAGGACTCTAACTGTGCTCCATTTTGGATCTGCGCTCAGTCTTCCCTTTCACTGCATCCTTAAGTGTCTGCAGGACACGTGATGGTTTGTTTAACCGAGTGCTTTCCTAGGTAATTTTCAAGCGCTCTTTTCCAATGCTGACAAAATGAATTCATGCCAAGAGTAAACATCAGATTTAAAAAGGCATTTTATTATTATTATGATTAACTGCAAAGAAAATTATGAGAAAATATCAAACAATCGTCCCAAAAAGGTGATTAGGCAAAGGTTCTGCTAAACACACTAGCCAGTAAGATCCCAAAAGGGAAGGACATATATACTTATGCATCTGGGTTTGGGGGCTGCTTGCCCTGAAAACAGCTCTGAACAACAATAATTAAGGGAATGGAACGGCTTCCAAACAAGGAGGCATGATAAGTTAGGGCTCTTCAGCTTGGAGAAGACACAACAGAAGTTTACAATATCACGACTGGTGTGGAATGAATGAGTAGGGAGCTGATATTTACCCTCTCAAATATTTATTTTATATATTTATTTTTACATTTATACCCACCCTTTCCTGAAAGCTCAAACCCTCAGGGAAAGGGGACCGCCTCCATAGCATCATGTGAGCTGGACCATTGCTGTGTGTTGTGCTGCAAAGTAGACAATTTGGGGGTTTTTCTTGCATCTTCTTGAACCTTTCCTTACAAGAATGGGATGGGTTTGTGAAAATTATCCTTACTTTCTGCCACAGCTGCTACTTCTCATTTGGCCCATGCTAGAGGGAAAGGGGATGCCTCTATCCTATGAGCTGGGCATTGCTGATGCAGAGTTTTGTGAACAAGTAGCATTGCTTGTTAAAGAGCATTAACGGACAGCAGGCGCGGCTCCCACCGCAGGCCTTTTGGGGCACTGCCGCGCCATTTAAAAAAAAAAAAGAACCGCCACCGCTTCTGACCGGCTTCAGAGGCTGCTGCGGCTGTCAGCCTTTATCTCCCTATTAACCCTCTTTCTAGATCTGTCCACCGGTCTCGGACTCGTGGCTCTAGGCCACTTTATCTCTGCAGTATCTCCGTAAAAACCAAACAAGGCCCAGGGAATAACTCCCTCAACCTAAACCAATCCTGCCGAACCATGATGGATAAATCCAACCCAGACCCTCTGGTCAAATCATTCTCCCCCAGATGTATAACTATTATACCTGGGGACTGACCTACACCCCAACCGTAGAGTAATGGCATAAGTTGTGGCCAAAGCATGCCCCGCTTGCCTTTCCAGACTACCATTGCCTGGGAGGATTAACCCAACTGTGAACCCCAACTAGATTTTTTCGCCCTCTTTTCAGCCCAACTAATAAAACTACGGCCAATAATCAAAATTACCTTCTTTCCCATTGGCCACAGCNAGGAGCCTGGGAACTTTATTTTTCCTTGTTTTAAATTGCCCGCGTGTCCTGGCTCTGGAGGAGCAGGACACGCGGGCAATTTAAAGCAAGTAAAGTACCACCACCACCACCACCTCCTCTGCCTGCAGCTCGGGCCGCCAGGGACTGTGGGAGCAGCAGCCAGGTAAGTGATCCCTCCCCCCACCCTGCTCCCATCCCCCAAGGGTCCCCCCACCCCTCGAGGATCCCCCCCACCCTCGAGAGTCCCCCCACCCTGCTCCCACCATCTTTAGCTGTGTGTTCACAATGCTGGAAATGGGATGGTTTTGAGATCCCGAGATGTACCTGCGAGTCTGGAGAGCTTAAGCTGTGTGTTCATAATGCTGGAAATGGGGTGCTTTTGAGATCCCGAGATGTAACTGTGAGTCTGGTGATTCATGGGCCTTGAAATTGCCCCCCAACACACACGCGCGCACACACACACACACACACACGCACGCACGCACGCACGCAGCAGAGGGCAAGAATACTTCTGGGACTTCTGAAGCAGGGATTGGGGTCCCTCCAACATACATGCATCAAGTCTCTTCTTTCTGAAGCAGCATTCTTAACCTCTGCTGTGTGTGTGTGTCTTTGCTAAAACTGCTTGTAAGTGAGGTTCAACGTTGTCTGCCTGCTTTTAAACCTGCCTAACCTAACTGAATTGCTTGATTAAGTAATGTAATGTCCATCCAACATTAACCCTTGGAACTCCTTGCTGCTGGGTTATGCCACCCACCGTTGCCCTGGCTCCGCCCACCGGCCTTACTGCTCCTCCAACCTCAACACCCACCAGCCGCCCCTGATGAACAGTTTGCTGTTTGGTTTGGAAGTAACTGTGTGAATAGGATATGCTAACAACATTTACCTACTTCTGTACAATGGTGACCATGCAAGTAAAACCTGGATAATTTGCATTAATTTGTTTCATGTGTGATTTCATGCTTGAGACAGCTGATCTCTGAATGCTTACATTGGTTGAGATATTTTGGTGGGCTCCTAGGGGAAAAAATCAGAGTGGAAAACTCTTTCGAGTCTCCTCCTTTGTGGGGGTGTTTGTCATTTTCTCATGCAATGACCTATGGCCACACTAAATAAAATTACAACTAGTGGAAAACTCAGCGCTCTCACACCCATCAGGAATTAAGGTGTGTCAAGAAGCTTATAAATATGAAAACTAATTCATGGATTCATTGTCATCTTCAGGAAAGATGTGTTGGGCTGTATTTTGAGTGCAAGTTGGTGTCGATTCTTATTTTATCCAGTCTTGCTGCTGCTTTTATTCTGCTGCTTTGCTGACTGTGTATGCCATCCCAAAGTCACTAAAGGTGTTAGACGTAGAAGTTCACTAAAGTGGTTCTTGAGGGGCAGGCTCTCTGGGATGGTTGCAAGAAGAAGCAGATCTAGCAAGTGCGTAGATTTTGACACATTATTAAAGGTATGAATGACACATTTAGGATGTATGATGTAAGAAGGTGAAAGCAGCCAAAACCGGTTTTAAAAGTATATACCGTAGCTGCAGCAAGGGTAACCAACAAAATATAGAAGCTTTTCCAAAGAGGGCATTTGGTTGGCAAAGTTTGGTGACTAAGGGCACTTTAATAAAAAAGATAAAAAACAGAATAAAAAATACTTGCTGATTTTGCACACAGGCTTGTGTGGCTTTTGTGGTTTTGAAGGCGGAAATAGCTACATTAGCCATTTTGAACTTCACCTCCCCACGCCGTCTACTTCAAGTTTGGGATCTTAAGCATTTTTCCATGTATTTTTTTTCTTCACTGGTCTGGGAAGCCTTCAGTTGTAAGAAGGACCGAAAGTGCTATATCAGAGATGGGGGAATCTTTTCCCTCCCAGAGACCAATTGCAGCATTTATGGAGTGCATGTTAGTATTCCACATAATCCTGTTTTCCATGCATTTTGGTGTGTCTTTCTTTGAATGAGACATGGTGGGTTGTGTGCAATTATTATTATTATTATTATTATTAAGCATTTATATAAGCGCAAGCAATGTACCTGGCACTTTACAATTGTAAGAAAGAGACATGGACCCTACCCCAGCAGGCTTACAATCTAAGAGAGACAAGTGGGGGGGGGGGGGGGGGGACAGAGGAAGAGACAAGGATACATACATCAACTCGTGCGGTCTCAGGGGCACGGCTTAATTACAAACATGTAGTTACTGCAGGTGCATGCAAAGGTGCATCTTCTATCCCATTGATCATGATGATTTAAGTGTGCAATTTTCCATCCACCACTGAGCTGGCCCCGCCCACTTCCCCACCAGCCGCCACTGCTGGGCCTTACTTCTGCTTTACTCCTGAAGCGTTGACACAGAGTGTTAAACCAACACTCTTCAGGAGTAGAACGGGAAGAATCAGGGGTACATACTCCCCTTCCATTTGAATTTCGAACCAACTGTTGGTGTGCAATCAGAAGTGCCGTACCAGGTCAAGACCAATGGTCCATTGAGCGCGGCACCCGTCTCCGACAGCGGCCAGTCTCAGTCACTGGGGTGCACAACACGTCACAATGGGGCAAGCCATTCTCTGTTCACTCCCAGCTGCCAACAGCAAGGGGTTACATTCCCCCAAACCTACCTGGCTAAAGGCTGCTAATGAACCTCCAGAAATGCATCCAATCCTTTTTTAAACCCAGCGATGCTACTGGCCTTGACCAATATTCTGCCAATAAATCCTGCAACTTAATTGTGTGTTGAGTAAAAAAAAATACTTTCATTTGTTTGTTTTAAATCTGCTACTTTTTAGTTTCATGGTGTGTCCCATTGTTCTAGTAGTATCCTAGAGGGTAAATAACCACTCCCTATTTACTAGTTCCACCCCGCTCATGATTTTATAAACTCCTATCATATCTCCCTCTCAATCTCTTCTCCAAGCTGAAGAGCTCCAACCTATCTAACCGCTCGTCATAAGGGAGCTGTTCCATATCCCTTATCATTTTTGTTGTCCTTTTCAATGTAAGAGTAACGACTTCAATTCAGTGATTACTACATCTCAGCTGGGGGGAGGGGGGAACTGACCCCGTACTACCTCCATTTACGCTGTTTAGGTGAGTGCTGCTAAAGGAGCAGGGACATAGCTATAAGTTAGTTCCTGGTAACTAAGTTAAGCACCTGCACCTGCTCAACCTCATGAATGTATCCTTGTCTCTCCCTACGGTCGCCTCTCCCAATGGTCACTTCTCCCTTGTCTCTGAGATTGAGAGCCCCTTGGGGGTAGGGACCTGTCTAACTACTGATAGTACAGCATCGGGTACATTGCTGGTGCTATATAAATAATTAACAAAAATATAATAGATACAGCTGCACCAGGGCCCATGAGCCTGGGGGCCCACATGCATGAATGTTCAGTGCATATGCACACTGGGGCGGATTGCCCCGGCAGGTGTCCCATTCCATCTTCTGCTCTACAGCCCATTCCAACCTAGCTACGGCCCCATGAAGGAGAGTAGTTACTTTGTTTTAATTAAATCAAAGTTGATACTTGGGTTTACACTGTTCATCTGAATGCTACTTGAGAAGTTATTTCAATCTATTTAAATCGAAGTACTTACTTTGATCGGTTCGTTAGAACACGGCCTTAGTGAGACAGCACTGAGTTTTTCCTCAAGAACAACTTTTAGTTGGTTGGTTGGAGTTTATGAGAGCTAGCAACCTTCTTTTTAAAAAATAAATAAATCTTACTCTGTGCAACTTGATGGCGCTCTCCCTTGCAAACTTGTTTATCACCACGGGGGAAATGGTTGTGTCAAGCACCACAAGGATACCACTAAAAGCCAACCTTATTCTTCCTTTTTCCTTGTTCCGTTGTCCCACCCGATTTGTGGATTTGATGTAAAGATGGCGGTGCAACTCGTCGATCAGCACCAGGTGCAGATTCATCTTCTTGCTGTGGAGCTCCAGTCTCAGATCACTCAGCCCCTCGACCTGGAGGAGAGGCCCCTCCAAAGAATCCACTGCTGACACCTGTAAGAAAAAAAATTAAGCATATGTGACAAGTCCGTTAACTCACATTTCTCCACTGCTATCATCAACATCAATTGTTTTTTCCTTAGGGCAAAGAGAAATGGTTATGGTTCCCTCTGTAGCATGTTCTACACCTTCTGCACCATATTCAACATCGCCAAGTACTATCAAGAGACTGCTCCACATAGACAAACATTCCACTATAAAAGGGCCAACTGTACTTTCTACTCCATTACTTAAAAAAGTAGGAGACAAGCTGCAACACGAACACTGATGCAAAAAGAACCGTTCTGTCAGGTATTTTCACATTTTGCCACGTTAAAGTGGATCTCTGCCAGGTCATTAAACTCCAAGGAACAGGACATGATGAAATAGCCAAGCTATCAAGCTTCAAAGTTTTGAAAAGCACAGCTCTACAGTAGTAGCTCTGCTCTCTCTCTTCTCACACTAATGACTAGCATCCAACAAATGTATGTCACCTAATATTTCTGCGACAGTATCACAAGATGGAGGGTTGCGTCGATGTGCCCAAAGTATTTCCCATGCATCAACAGCAAGGCAAGGAAGAAAACCAAGCCATGGATCTGTATTCCTGATTAACTTAAGTCTGATTCGCATGGAAACAAATGGCGTTCAAGCTACCCGCACATTCCCTCAGAACCGATTATCAGGAACAAGTTCTGTACCGCCCAAAATTCTGTACCTACCCAAACCAAGCCGAAGCAGGAGTAAAATCCGTCAACACTGCTTTACCACAATGATCATCAACATGCCACCCACACACCTACCTTCGCCCAGGGAAAACCATTCAAAAGCCAAGAGACTCTCATGGCAATGACAGTATGCGGCATACTTCATTTAATGTGCTAAAAGCACCCTTGGAAGCAATGTTGGTAAAAGTAACTGATCCTTACAGTAACCAATTAACTTGAACCAAAATAAGTTTATGGGGAAAGACGCTGGGGGGTCAAGATTTGAAATAATGTGCTCCGATTACAGGAAGGTAGGCTTTGGCTAAATACAATTTCAGGAAAAGCTTTCTAACAATAAGAACTTTTTGGCCATGAAACAATACGCAGAGGAATATTGAATGCTCTCCCTCGCTGGAAGCTTTCAAAAGGAGTTGGGACTGTCATTGTTGGGCCATCTAAAAATATCTAAAGGGCTGTCACGTAGAAGATGAAGCAGATTTGTTCTCTGTTGCTCCGGGGCAGGACTAGAACCAATGGGCTCAAATTACAGGGAAAAAGATTTTGGCTAAACAGTAGGAAGAACTTCCTAAAGGTAAGAGCTGTTCAACAGTGGAAGAGGCTGCCTAGGGCGGTGGTGGCCTCTCCTTTGCTGGGTCAAACAGAGACTGGACGCCCATCTGTCAGGGATGCTGTAGGTGTTGATTTCCTGCATTGAGTAGGGGGTCAGACTAGATGACCTCTGAAACCATCTGACTAAGATTCTATTGATGCTGTACGTCCTGCATCCTTGTAGGGGATTGGACTAGATGACTCGAAAGTCCCTTCTGACTCTGTAGTAGGCAGTGACTCGAGTGCTGCATAATGTAAAACAGACCCTCGGCGGCATCTCCCAGGATGCTAATTTACTGACTAGCTATCATCCACGGAACACTAGAACACCACCCAATTAATTCTATGTGGGTCTTAAAAGTTCAGACACAAACCTTTGGTCAGTGAAAAGAATGGTTAACCATTTACAGTTGCCACCAAGTTTGTCTCATAAAACAAGCTTTCACAAAAGCAACGGCTAACGGAAATGCTGTCGCAAATACTTCTAATTGTAAAAATACATCATTCCCTACACCATGGTTGAAATCTAAACACCACAGCAGGATGTACCCATAGTGACAACAAGGAATTACACTTATTCCATACGTGTTTACTGGTTCATGCTGAAACACCATCCCAAAAATCAGGGGAGAAGGGAGTGGGAACAGATAAAGTGCTGGAAGGAAACTGAAGTTTTAAAAACCTTCCATTTAATAATCTAAGACATTATCAGTACAAAAGAAAAGGGATTTCCTACTAATATATAATTTAACCCAAGTGCCTTTTTAAACATCAGTGCCAATTCAAATTTAAAATGAAAGAAATATTTAGAAAGCAGTTGGCCATCCTGTAGTCTGAGGCCCTCCTAAATATTATGGCACAGGAAACTCATGGCCCGCACGGCTTTGCCAGCGCGCACACACACAGAGGCAAAGCAGGAAATCGAGCTCCGCATCCCTGCGCGTGTCTGCCGGCATATCCTGGCTGTGCATTTCCCCCCACAGCCAGAATATGTGCGGGGGGGTCTGAAAGTGGCCTTAGTTTGATGTTCTGAAGGCACAATAGGAGGTATCTGTTCATGACACGTTCCAATCACTGATATTGCATTACACAGTTATAGAGCTGATCCCCTTCTCTGTTCCATCACCATGTTTTTCTCTACTGTTATCCGGCATAGCCTAGCTACCTAAGCAGGAGAGGCACAGTATAATAATGAAAATAAATAAATAAATAAATAAATAAATAAATATCCAGTGTAGCCTAGTGGATAAAGTGTTAGCAACTGTAACTTGTAAATCAGGGTTCAAATGCTGTCTTAGGCATAAACTTGTTGGGAGACATAGGCAAGTCATTCTCGCTCAACCTTAGCTCCCCATCTGTAAAATGGGAAGAACAACGACCTTCCTCGCAGGGTTGTTGTGAAGTGAACTAGCTACAGGTTTTGAACCACTCTGAACACTGAAAGTGCTATATGGCAGAATTCACTTAAGTAGATTTTCTGGATAAATCAAATTAATTTGTTGGCCTCGGGTCTATAGGAACGCATTGCTTCTTGATCTGGGTAGGTAAAAATAGGAACTCTGATAACTCAAATTTTTAAGTTGCATAGGCTAAAAAATATCAGAACCTACAAATCTAATAATTTTTTAGTAGCTAGTGATTAAAATATTGTAGTATACACCCTTCTCAGGGTGAATCTTTGGGTCAGGCAGGCTGGAGATGGGCGCTAGCGAACATCAATGCTGTGTCTCTCTGGACATGCAGACTCACACCTGAAAGCCGAACACGTACAGAAATCCTGGCACTGCTGACTGAGTCTTAGGCAGGCTATAAGTGAGCACCAGGTTTCCCCGTCTCCAGCCCACCGACAACTTGCAGAGTCAGAACTGAACTGACAGGATTACTCACACACACCTCTGCCCTGCTGTTTGCTCAGATTCTCTGCTTTTGAGGGGAGGGGAGAAGAATGAAGACAGACAAACCTGATGCTAAGTTGTTATTATTATTATTATTATTAACAAACATTTATATAGCGCCAGCAGTGTACCTGGCACTTTACAAAGTAATAAAACAGACACGGTCCCTGCCCCTAGGGCTTACAATCTGAGAGACAGGAGCTGGGGGAGAGACTTAGGAAGGGGAACAGAGGGAGAGACAAGGGGTCTAACATTCAT
>QEPC01000343.1:4483213-4503579 GCA_003113815.1 Sphenodon punctatus
AGTGTCATCAGTGTAGAGGTGATATCGGAAGCCATGGGAGGCAATGAGTTTGCCTAGGGACAGGGTATAGATAGAGAAGAGGAGAGGGCCAAGGACAGAGCCTTTGGGAACACCAACCGAGAGAGGAAGGGAGCAGGAGGTGGAGTTGGCAAGAAACACATTGAAGGAGCAGTCAGACAGGTAGGAGGAGAACCAGTCGAGGACAGAGCCACGGAAGCCAAGGGAGTGAAGTGAATCTAGTAAGAGTGACTGGTCAACTGTATCGAAGGCAGCAGAGAGGTCAAGGAGGACAAGAATGGAACAGAGGTGATTAGATTTAGCCACAAGAAGATCGTTAGTGATCTTAGCGAGAGGAGTTTCAGTAGAGCGAAGGGGAGAAAGCCAGATTGGAGGGGATCAAGGAAGGAGTTGGTGGAGAGGAAGTTGAGGCAGCGGGTGTAAACAACACGTTCAAGAAGCTTGGAAACAACAGGAGGGAGGGAGACAGGACAGTAGCTAGAAGGGTCAGAGGGGTCAAGAGTGGACTTTTTGAGGATAGGACAGACAGTGGCATGCTTGAAGATGGATGGGAAGGCACCAGTAGAGAGGGAGCAGTTAAGGATGTGCAGGAAGGAAGGGGCAACAGTGGGAACAATGAAGGTCAGGTGGCGAGAGGGGATGGGATCAAGGGGGCAAGTGGAAGGGTTGGAGGAGGAGAGCAGCGATGAGATTTCCTCAAGGGAGGTGGGAGAGAAGGAGGACAGGAGAGAAGGAGGGGGAGGGGGGAATAGAAAGAGGAATAGATACATAATATCTATTTCTGTGTAAGTGTTAGTGCTCACAGAACCTTACAGACAGACAGACCAGGCTAAGCACAGAACAAACTCCCTCCCCCCAAAGAGCAGACATTCTAGATGGCCACCCACTCCCACATAATTGCACAGAACCATGCAACGATAGCAGAACTGCCAAGAGAAAACAATGGGCAAGAGGGAGATTTGCGCATGGCCACCTCTTCTATTTATTTTTTTTAAAAGGGTCAATCCAATGCTCTCCAGATAGTTAAAATGCCCCTTTTGCTTCACGCCCTGCATCTGTGGTTACGGTTTCTGCACTAGGGAAGCTGGCAGACTATTGCTGCTGCCGCCCCTTAATCGGTTTCGTTTAAGTTCCCTTGCCCCCTTCTATTGGTCTCCAATCCGCTCAACCTGTCCCTCTCCATTTTCCCCACCCCCTCCGGTCTCTCTCCACCTCTTCCTATTCAGTGAGAACCCCCTCCCTGTTCGTCTCCCACTGCTGTTCTGCCTGCCCCACATCCTCAATCTTTTTCTAAAATGGTTTCATTATTTCATGCCTCGGTGACCTCTGGTTGGTCCCTGTTCCTATTTGTGGCAGGGGGGTTGGGGGGGGTTGTTTTTTTAAAATAGTCTCAATTGCTTCTTGGATGGATTTTTCTGTGCAGGTATTTGGGGTGTGGCGATGCAGGGGGCTGGAGTAGGTGAGCCTCAATGTGCCTTCCAGCTCTGGAACTCTCTGGCTTTAGGACTCAGCCCACTTAAGTCAGTCTGTCCCGAGCTCAAGCCAAGTACCTCTCCCTCTCCCCTCAAGGCTGGATCAGAGTTCAGAGCAGAATGATGGAAGGCTCCGGTTGGGGAGTAAAACTTGCTGCTTGCTTGGCCGTGCCAGAGAGCGAGATGTGACCCTGAATGAGACACAAAAACCTCCCACCTCACTCACCCACAACCATTGTTCCCCATGGTGGAGACAGCAACCCCTAAGCCGGATAAAGCATGCAACCACGCTGCCCTTGCAAGAGATAACTTTTGTTCACTGGAAGAAGGGAGGTGAACATACTTCTCAATTGTTCAATGCACGAGACTTGGTTGGTCTGACAGAGCCAAACCACCCCCCACCCCCCCGAGAACAATGTACACAAAAATCTGTGAACACAAGTTGGGTCTCGGGAAACTGGGACAATACAGAATTCTAGACTTGGACCTTCAAGAATCCTCTAGTCCAACCCCCTGCTTGGATGTGGGATGATTACATGTACATCTCCCAAGAGATGCCCGTCCAACCTCTGTTTGAAAACCTCCCACGACCGAGAGCCTACAACCTCCCTAGGCAACTTGTTCCGTTGCTGCACAGCTCTTACTGCCAAGTAATGCAAGTTTTTCCGTAACATTTACCCAAAATCTACCTTCCTATAATTTCAGCCTATTATTTGTAGTCCTGACCACTGTAGCAATGAAGAAACTTTCCTTGCGATCTTTCTGGTGTGGCAGCCCTTTAAGATGGCTATCCTGTCTCCCCTCAGTCTCTTCACCAGACCATAAATTGGCATGTACATATCTGTTGAGGGTGAAGGGGACTATCAAAAAGGCATGAGCGACAATCCACAAGTCACTTAGTATGGAGCAACTTGTGGATCGCAATTATGATCTTTTGAGGCGCCAAGCACCCTTCGTTTCCAGTGGGATTGGAGGGTAATTCAACACTCACCAGGAAGCACTAGAGGATACAGTGCAATAAGTGAAGCAGGGATTACAGAAGGAGGAGAGTTATGAGCTGCTGCAGAAGCAAAGAGGGATTTTCAGAACCTCCAGAAAAATTGCATTTAATGGGGGAGGGTGGGGGGAAGAGTCAACTTTGAAGTCTGTCGTGCCACTTTTCACTCAACACACTGCAATCTTTTCTTGATATGGGGGAAGGAGTGAGTTAGTTTTCTTATCCTCACCTTTTTAAAAAAAAAAAAAAAACTGGCTATGCACAAATACTATATCAACATAAAACGCTCAAGAAAAACCTTTAGAAAAAACAGAAGAATCAATCATTTGTGGTATTCATATTTTAAAAATCCAGCAACATACACCTCCCCTATTCAGTTCATTTTCTTTGGTAAAAAATACAGCCTTTTTTAAAAAAAAATTGCCTTTGTGACACTTCCTATTTGCCATCAGACACGCTGGGGACTTATGTCCTTGATAACGCCGCTTCCCAAGTGATTGAATTCTTGAGGTAAACAACACAGCCAAGGTGCAATGTTACGCCAGCTTTTCCTTTGCCGGCCACTGCCACACTCCAGTAAACCCCAATTTAAACGTCTTTTTCCTACATTTCGTTCTCCATTGTTTCCTATTACCAAGACATTTATCTCTAAAGGAAAACAATTCTATTTAGAAAAAATGGTCAAAAAAAGCATGATAGGCCCATTCCTGATCCACTGAAGTCAACTGAAAGTATCCTATTGACTTCAAGTGAGGAAGAGGAATTAGGCCCTGTGTAAACGTGGCACCTTCTGAACCCTACCTCTCCTCATCTTGTGTGGTTGCTAAGTCAGACATTTTTTTTTATTATTCCTGCTAGTACTTTAGAGTCAATCAAGTTACTGAAGAGCAAGCTAGGTTTTATTCTACTTTACTCATCAAAAATGATTAGAAAAAAAGGTCATCAGGACACCAGAGATCCATTCACCACCATCCCAGTAACTCAATGTGCGACCTTGACCATTAAACGCGGTTTGTGCCTGAATTCATCCACTTATGGCGATAATAAGGTTTTATTCAGGAGGTAGGAGTGGGATATTCCCACATTTTATAGTCCTTGTAAACAAAGGGTAAAAGATACAAAGTAGCTATTTTAGTGTGCATTCAACAATGATGAAACACTTTAAAAGGAGTACAACTATTACCTAGTAAAAATGTACTGCGGTTTCTTAAAGGCACTTGTGATGCATCGCAGATAGGTATGAATCTTCTCATGAGCATTTAGAGACTAAAAAAGATAAGCAAATCAGATTGTATTCCTTGTCTTTTCCTACCCATGGATGTTGGCAGCTTTCCCCTAAAGCCACTGCATGTTTCCGCTTTTCTCCAATGGATGACTGGGTGCTGTTTTCCAACAATGGTATGAAAAGCACCAAAATCTAGGAGTCTAGCAAATATGCCTGACCTACAATTTTACTGTGCGCTAGTCCAGCCAGACCCTTCTGAATCAACCAATTACTTTTTAAATTTTTAATATAAATGCCTTCTACTGATGCTCTCAGCTGACTTCAAAGAGGAACATGACTGATAAGTATGTGTTACATTAAACAACCACCTAGAAGTTCTGGTAAATTTACCTCGCTTCCTGGCTCACTCTCTCAAAATAAAAGCCGCCAGTAACAACGTTGCTAACCCCCCACTGCCTGCATGTTGATGGGACCAGGTGGACTTCACTGCATGCATTAGTTGTGGGAGACAGTTCAGAACTAGGAATTCCAACAATTACTAAAAGCTGGTGGCAGCTAATTTGCTCATCCATAATTCTCACATGAACAAGCAGCTCAAAACAGTTACTTACTGTCTGCTAGACACATGCATGTAGAGTTCTGAGTTATGTTTTTTAATTAGGTATCAGTATTGTATTCCAGAGAAAATGTGAAACGTCAGTCACTTGTGGGGTGTTGGGAATGTTATTGCTTAGTCAAATCACCAAACTCAAACTTGGGCTGTGTCATCTAAAAATTCTTGCACAATCTCGGTTCTGTTCAAAATTGGTTTAGAAACATAAGTTAAACAGTTTTATTTTTTTTACAAAAAAAATCTCAAATGATTGATTATTTCCTTCCCGACTTTAAATTAGTTTGCATAGCTCCTCTTCCACGTGTTGCTACGTTCAACCCGGCAAAGACATGTTGGCTCTTCAGGGGTAGGTAAACAACATTATGCTTGTGGTCTTGTGGGATTTCAGTATTCATGCCTACTCCAGTGTTATGGAGGCAGAGCAAGAGTTCATGGCCACCATGGCAACTATGGACCTGTCTCGAGTGGTTTCTGGCCCAACTCATGAGGAGGAACATACTCTGGATTTGGTATTTTGCACTGGCCTGGAGGCGGAGGGTCCGTTAGTGGGGGAGGTATCACCTCTGTCCTTGTAATGGACTGGCCGTTATCTCCTGCGGGCCAGTCTCCTGCGCATGTCAACCCCTGGCAAGGTGCGGAACATATTTGGATGGTTCGCCCCAGGCAACTCATGGAACCAAGTCAGTTCCAGAATGCTCTGGGGTTTGTACCCTCTAATCTTGATGGACGATCACTTGACGTCTTTGTTGAATTTTGGAACACCCTGCTAGTCAAGGCCATTGATCAAACGGCTCCCAGGCGTCTATACTTGGGGAGCGGACAACGCAGGATCCCATGGTTTACAGATGACCTGCGTCAGCTGAAGCAGGAGGGGAAGACAGAGTGACAGTGGCATCACACTCTTACCGAAGCCGACTATTGCAGCATAGAGCTGCACTAAAAGCCTACGCTGTAGCTATGCGGGCAGTAAAGAGGAGTTTCTTTGCTGCCATCGTATCTTCCGCAAAGTCACATCCAGCTGATCTTTTCCGGATAGTGATGGGGCTTGGTCAGTCCGGCCTCTCTCTGCCTGGAACTGGAATCTTCCAGTGCTCACTGTGACACATTTAATCAACTATTTTGTGGATAAAATTGCTCATGTTCGCTACATCTTCTATGTCGCACTTAATGCAATAGATGTGCCTGAGGTTATGAATGCCCCGTCTGATCAGGATTTGTGGGATCAATTTCAGCAGGTATCATCCACTGATGCAGTGGAGTTGCTGGGGGCTGTGCAGGCCACGACTTGTGAATTTGATCCTTGTCTGTCCTGGCTGGAAAAGCCAGCCGGGCGACACTGGGGCCGCTGCTGACGGGGGTTGTCAATGCCTCCTTTTTGGAGGACAGGGTCACGGGGTGCCTTAAGAAGGCTGTGGTGCGGCCCTTGCTCAAGAAACCATCCCTTGACATTGACGTCCTTGGCAGCTATCGACCAGTCTCTAACCTTCCCTTTTTAGGGAAGGTTATTGAGCGGACAGTGGCCCAACAGCTCCAGGGGCATCTGGACCACATTGGTTTCCTTGATCCCTCACGATCCGGCTTTCACCCAGGATATGGCAACAAGACTGCGCTTGTGGCCTTGGTGAGGATCTGCACCGAGAGTTGGACCAGGGACGATCCTCTCTTCTGATTTTGTTAGATCTTTCAATAGCGTTTGACACGGTTGACCATGAGATGCTGGTGACTCACCTGTGGGACCGTTCCAGGGTGGGCGGGATGGTTCTTGAATGGTTCTGCTCATTCCTGGCCAGAAGATCTCAATGTGTGCTACTGGAAAATTGTACATCTTCTCCCCAGGCTCCCACGTGGATCTATTTTGTCCCCTCTCCTGTTCAACGTGTATATGCAACCGCTGGGTGAGATCGTGAGAGGATTTGACGATCGGTGTCCAGCTGTATCTCTCATTTTCATCCGATCCAAGTCCAGCAGTCTTGGTGGAGGAGGAGGACGAGCTGTCTGAAATTTAATCCTGACAAGACGGAGATGATGCTGTTGGTTAAGGGGAAAGGATGGAGTGCGTCCCTCCTTGGTTCCTCAGGTTCAGAGGCTTGGAGTTCTCCTCGATTCACAGCTCTGCCTCAATGATCAGGTGGCAGCTGTGGTGAAGAGTGTATTTGGTAAATTACATCTGGTTAGACGCCTAAGACCATGTATCTCAGGCTCTGATCTGGCCACCACCATCCATGCATTCATCACCTCAAGACTGGATTATTGCAACGCGCTCTACGTGGGGCTACCCCTGGTGATGACCTGGAGGCTGCAGCTGGTGCAGAATGTGGTGGCTTGCTTCCTTACAGGGACGGGTTGCCAGGAGCACGTAACACCGAGCCCCAATCTCTGCACTGGCTGCCTATAGACTTCCAGGTCCGATTCAAGGTGTTGGTTATTAACTTGAAAGCCCTATACCACTTGGGCCCTACCTACTTGCGAGACCACCTCATCCCTCGTGTCCTGGACTGACCTCTGCTGTCAGCTGGGGATGCCCACTTTGAGGTCTCCCGGGTGGCTACTTTTGAGCGGGCATTCTCGGTGGTTGTGCCGCAGCTATGGAACTCCCTCCCGGTGGAGATACGCCTCTTTCCAGATCTCCTCTCCTTCTGTAGACACTGGCTTTTGGGCTGGCATTTGGTGAGGGGGACAGATTGGGGGGGGGAGTTAATATGGAGGCTTTTTGCCTGGACCTCTTTTATTGGGGATTTTATTGATGTTTTATAATGTTCTATTTTTGTTTTATATGTCATACACCACCCCTGACTGCCAATAGGAAGCAGGGGGGGTTGGTATAAAAATATTATAAATAAATAATTTATTATTATTATTTCTATTACGTCTAGAATCTAGAGGTCAGGAGAGCCATTGTGCAAACACTCATTGCTCAAGGACTTCACAACTAAGCCTAAGGTGAGAGGCAACTCTTGGCAAGGACAAAGATGCAGGAGAGCAAGACAACCTTGAAATAGTTACGAAGCAGTTAAGTAATGGACAAGAAATAGCAACTCCCCAACTTCAATCAAGTATTTTGTTAGAATCATGGCAGAGCTAGATTAAAAGCAAAATATTAGTGGTCTTTTAAGATATTTTGAGATAACTCTTCCATGAAGATGAGATGGAATGAAAGACTCCATAGACAACAATAATCCTTGTCCGGAATTTTAGCAATCCAGGGCAGTATCAAAAGGTTTTTAAAATCCTTTTAGGTCACAGGTGGGGGGCCTTTTTCCTCTCACGGACCACTTAGAAAATTAGAACAAACTCCAACGGCTGTGCAGAAGGTGGGACAGGGGTACATTCAGAAAGATGATGGATCTGTACCATGGATTCTTCCTCTAACTTTGAGTGCATGCCTCATCTCTGCTCCCTTTACCTTGAGCTCAGTTTTGGGGAATAGGAACTGGATCCAGGGGCCAGATCCAGGAATTAGTAATGGACCACTTAAAAGATTACTGTGGGCCATATTAGGCCCCCCCCAGAGATTCCACACACACCCCTCGGCCCTAAATACTATTTAAAGTACCATCCAGTGACTATAAAAAACAATGGTCGCCTGCTCTTACCAAAAAGTCCTCTCTAATATCCTGCACCACTTTATTCGGTCACGCATGGAACAGGAAATAACCGCAGTATTTTAGAAACCACAGTGTGGTATATGTGTCTGCTGGCTGGCTAACAGCAACCAGAATATTGTAAAGTGCCTTGACAGATGTATCAAATCATCTGTCATAGTAAATTCTGAAGTACTTCTGCTTGGGATTCTGCATTCTTCTCGTCAACAGATGGGAAACGGAATGTGCATTTGTGCAGTGCTAAATTTATCCTATGAATGAGCCGAGGAAGTGGACTATTCAAGAAAGGTGAAGACATGAAAGTGTCGTCATGGGATTGTTTCCATTTGGAAGCGGCACAGCTATTCTATAGGATGTCTGAGCACTGGCTTTTCAACAAAGAGCAGACACTTGAAATTTCCTTCCCCAAGGTTTGCTTTCTGTGACCCCCCCCCTCCCCATCATCACAATAACCTAGACGCGCCACTCACAGAGCACAAATTATGTAGCGTTTGTATAGTGCTGCATAAAAAGAGTATGACTAGTCATCCTCAATTTTTCAAAGGAAAAAACAAGACGTTGGCCATGGCCACAGAAAATCTTAGTGCAAGAGTCATGGAATAGAAAACAAAGCCTCCCAACTGCCGATTAGTGAAATCCATAGTGGGATCTAGATCTGAAAGACGAAGTTCCTGGCCAGATTCCATTTCTGACAAATCCACCCAATCTGGACAGACAGAAAGACTAGGATCTGGATCAGCAGCACCCAAGAGCAGCACCATCGTGAGTGTGCCCAGTCAACAAGTGATTTTGTTTCTTGCACATGCACAACATGGCACTGCATTGGCTCGAGTAGCACTTGGAATGGCTACTGGAGTTCCAGTGTTGGAAACACACACAAAAATACACACACAAAGTTAGATCTCTGCGCACAGTTCCATCTCTGAGACAACAAAAGAGACATTCCATTTAGGCCCTAGATGAGAAGTGTTAAAATATCCAGGTCGGTAGCTGGCAGAATTGATGGTAGAGCACAGGGAACTACAATGGTTTGGGTTTTGTGGTCCAGAGGCCCTGTGTAAGGATAGCAAGACAAGTGGTTGCCTGTTGTAGAGCAGAAATAAAAACTAGTCCCAAAACAACCAATAAGGATGGTTTTGCAATGGAAGAAACATATGAAGAGGTCAAGAATCTGAGATTGGACAGAATTCAGTGGAAAAAGCAGACCATGAAGGACTAGAGCCTTAAGATGCCAATCTAGTTTTTTAACTACTAGACAAGCCTGGTTGTTGAAAACATCACTTGGACAAAACAACGAAGAAATGAATGAATCTTAACGATGCTATGACCTAATCAGAGCTATATCTAGAAGCAGTAAGTAGCACAGCCACTAACTTAACTGTGAGAACGCTGAAAAGGGGCCAGCTGAGCTCCCTTATATTACTGAGGGGGGGGGAGAGGCAACAGTTGGAAAAAATGAAGATGGAAGAGTATAAAGACAACAGTGAGAAAGTTACGAAGCAGTGGAATTTTTATATTTATATTTATTTTATTCAATTATTGGTATTCCGCTCCCTCCAGCCCTACGGAATCGCAGGGCGGCTCACACGACATTTAATATATAAAATCCAGGTGGAGGCCAGGATCTAACAGAACCCCCAAACTCCACACCTGCGGGGCCAGGGGGGGGGGGGCAGATCCCCTCCACAAGGGGCGCCACCACCTCCACGGCCCTACCACCATCACCACCTCCATATTTTCAGGATTCAACTTCAGTCTGCTCAGCCTCATCCAGTCGCTCACTGCTAACAAGCACTGGGAAAGCACCGAGACTGTAGGACCTGGGTTCGTTGAAAAAGAGGTAAAGCTGGGTGGTATCAGCATACTGGCGGCAACGCACATCAAACTGTCTCACGACCTCACCCAGGGGTGGCATATAGATGTTAAATAAAAGTGGAGACAAAATCGAACCTTGTGGTACGCCAAAAGTGAGATCCCAGCGGCCAGATGTTTCTTCCGCCAGCACCACCCACTACCTTCTCCCCGAGAGGAACAAGCGGAGCCATCCTAAGACAGTCCGGTCCACCCACCCCCAGGGTCCGCAACCATCTCAGAAGCAACCCATGGTCCACCATATCAAACACTGCCAAGAGTTCTAACAGGGCCAGAAATGTTGAATGTCCTAAATCCATCTCTCAGCAGAGGTCGTCTACCAAGGCCACCAACGCAGTCTTGGTTCCATATCCTGGACGAAAACCTGATTGAAAAGGATCCAGAACCTGATTGAAAAGGATCCAGAAAACCGATCCTATTCAGATGGCCCTGGAGCTGCTGGGCCACCACCCGTTCAATAACCTTCCCTAAAAAGGGACGGTTAGGGACAGGTCGGTAGCTGGCAAGGGAACCAACATCCAATGATTTTTTTTTTAGCAGGGGCTGCACCACCACCTCCTTGAAGCAGTCCAGCACCCTGCCCTCCCAAAGGGCTGGTGGGAGTAATCAACGCCTCATCGGTCCCAAAGTCTCCCTGGAGACTTTCACCAGCCAGGACCGGTACGGATCTACTTCACAAAAGACTTGCATCGGCCGGCGTCACTTCCTGAAACTGATCACACAAAAATGGACCAGATGGGGCATCCATAACCCTCAGCGCTCCTCCTTCTGCATCAATTCCGACCCTGAAATCATGCTGGATTTGAGTGATCGTATCTGCAAATTGAGTACAGGTCACAGCATAACAATAGGAGAAACTTACAAAGAGGTCAAGCATTTGGGACTGGAATAAATTCGTAATTTCCTCCACAGGAAGTGATGTATGGGTGTCCTAGAACCTTTAAAAACTGGACTCTCTTCCACAGTGAGACACGAGTAAGAAAAGTGGCAAGCTGAAGGCCTCCCACAAAGCCTAGAAAACTTGTCTTTCGTAAAGTTATAAACAGTCAAAAGGAAAAACACAATAAAAGATAGAGATCAGTACCAAGGAGCAACCTGCTGTTCTTGTGTGAGCTTTCCCTCGACCAGCAGACCTTGGTCATTCCCACACAGCAAAAAAAAAAAAAAAAAAAAAAAAATCACACAAGGAAAGCTGAAAAGATATACAACCTTTTGAGATTTCATTTAATTCATGCTGTTCTTTCGGACTGCTTCACAGCACGCTCTGGAATAATGCAAGCTAGACAGTACCGCAATCTCACCTGCAATTAGCACCAAAATTTGTTCCAGTTGCATATCGCATTCTTCTACCTCAGAACAGCACTCTCCTGTAGCTTTGCAATATTATCTGCGGTAAAGTAGCAGCTACAGCCCCCAACCAAGATGCGAGTGCCATCAACCTCATGCTGAACAGTTATTGGGGGAGAAAACAGGAACTTAAATAAACAAGACAAAGACACATGGGAGAAAGAGACTATAACCATCTGTTTTACAGATAAACAGAGAAATACCCCACCTGCTTTGCATAAGCGCTAGTCCTTAACACCAACACCAGTACCACTGAAGCAAATGATATTATTTATAATATTATTATTAGAGATGGGCGAACAGATCGTGGTTCAGGTTCGGCCGTTCGGTTCGATTCGCCCGTTCGGTTCGGCCGTTCAGTCCGTTTGCCGCATTCGGGTTCGGCCGTTCGCCGCATTCGGGTCTGTCTGGTTCGGGCGTTTGGAAAAAGGCTCTCTGTGCGAGGAATGATGGCCCCAGACCCATGACAGTGGGTCCTGGGGCTAGAGTGGCAGCTTCTAGATACATATAGGCCACAGCCCTCCCTGCCTGTAACTTGGCACCAGAACCCTGACGGTGGGTCATGGGGCTGGAGTGGCAGCTTCTAGATACATATTGGCCACAGCCCTCCCTGCCAGTGGGTCCTGGGGCTGAAGTGGCTGTTTCTTTTTTTATCTCTCTCTCTACACTAAATCTAACTGCTATTAACTATTCCAAAACCTATTGAACTAAATGGAGTATCTTAATAATTAGCTACGAAGGCCTTGTCCTACAAACACACTATATCTATCTCTATAACTAAGCTAACTACTATGTATATCTATCTAGTAACTGTCTATCTAATATCTATCTATACATCTATAAAATATTACAAAGGGGGAAACACAAAGAACACAGGGAGGGGTACAAAACTGAAATGAAAATCAATCTAATAATAATCCTACTCTAAATAAATCCAAAACTTAAAACAGGGGAAGGGAATCAGGGATGGAATAAGAGGGATAGGGAAAAGGTTTAAATGGAGGGGGGAGGGAGGAAGGAAGATTGAACACAGGGAGGGGTAAAAACAAAAAACACCACCTAAATCTATCTAATATAATCTAAATAAATGATAATATGGAGGTAAATGGGTTGGATGGGTGAAATAGGAGGAGGATGGCAATGGATTAGGAACAGGAAGGAACAAAAACTGCTGGGAGAGAGGGAACCTTCTGAAACGCCTGCTGTTCAGGAACAGTGACTAGCTCAGAAGGTGTTGGGAAGGGGGGAGGCAATCCGTTTTGTTTCTTGCTGCGCCCGCCTCATCGCAAGCCTCATTGGTTCCATGCAGCCTAGCCCGTGGCCAATCGCAGACTGTGAAGCCAGTGGTCTGAGGCGAAAAGGGATGGTGACTGGGCAGGCTGGCTGCTACTCCAAGCCTCTCCACCCCTGGTGCCTGGAAGTCTGCTCCTCAGCTGACTCCCCCTCCCTGTCACGTTTTGTCTTCCAGTCACACGTTTTTGCCACTCGAACTCACCCGAACACGATCCGAACTGACCGAACTGTTCGGTCATTTCGACGTTTGGAATTGAGTTCGGTTCGGTCAGTTCGGGTTCGGTCGTCCAAACAGGCTGAGTTCGGGCCAAACTCCGAACTTCCGAACCGCATTCGCCCATCCCTAATTATTATTAATTATTATTATATATAGCGCTAGCGATGTACCTGGCAGGTGGAGGGTTGTACTATACGCGATTCAACCAAAACAGCAGCGCTGCAAATCACACCCAAATCTCTCGAGTGGCAATTCGATGCCTTCCACGTGAGACAATTTGGGGAACAAAGGTGGTATCACTGTACTGGTATTTTCATGTCTTTTTCTTTAAAAAGAAATTATTTTTATGCTGCTTTATTTGGAAATTGGCACATTTTGCCATTCCTTAGAACTCAAGTACCAATTAAATATCTACTGCTAGTCAGGGCATGGGGAGTCTATCAATTTTTCACTCAGAATTTGACTGCAGTTTTCCCTACCAGCTCTCATCAACACAACGTTCCCCACCAAAATTTCAAATTCTTGCTGAACGCTGCAGCTTCAGAGGGAAAGAGAAATATTGGTCCTTTTTAAATGGGCTGCAACTGGGGCGGGGGGGGAGGGGGGGCAGTCCACAAACGTGCCTCTGCAGGGGTGGCGCGGGTGCACAGGCGCATACCCATTCCCCCACCGCCACAGAGCAACCTGCGTTTTCACCGGTTGTTCCATGCCACGGCAACGGATGCCCACATACCCACGCTTTCAAAACGGGAGGCACTCACTCGTGTCCACTGTGTGGGCATGAGTGGGTGCATCTCATGTAAAAAGGGCCATTATATCAAGCATAAATTGTGAACTTTCCATCAAAACTGGAAAAGGTGCCAAAAAGGGCAACAAAAATGATCCAATGCATGGAGCAGCTCTTGTACGAGGAAAGGCTCGACAGGTTAGGGCTCTTCAGTTTGGGAAGAGACAATTAATTAAGAGGAAACATGGCAGAAGTTTACAAGATCATAAAAGTGTGGAACTGGGAAATAGGGAGCTGCTATTTACCCTGTCTAAAAACAATAGAACCAGGGGTCACTCCATTAAGTTACCAGGGAGCAGATTTAACACAAATAAAAGTACTTTTTCAATAAAAATTGTGGAACTCATTGCTGGGGGATGTTTTTTTATTTATTTTTTTATTTATTTATAAATTTCTACCCCGCCCCTCCTGCTATGCAGCTCGGGGCAGCTTACAACATTAAAACATACAATAAAATATTAAAAATTATTAAAATTCACATAATATTAAAATATTAAACAGGGCAAAAAAAACCAGTATAAATATAAATAGGTGGGGGAACTAAAACATTTCCCCTACCCCTCCCTCCCAAAGGCCTGGGCGAACAGCCAGGTCTTACAACTACACCGGAATGTTAATAGGCTAGGAGTCAAGCAAGCTTCCTCCGGAAGGGAGTTCCACAGCCGCGGTCCTACCACCGAGAATGCCCTCTCCATCGTGGAGACCTTAACACGGGGGACCTCCAGGTTGTCCACGCCAGTAGCCTAATCAGGCTTCAAAAAGGGACTGGATGGATTTTTGAAAAGCAGCTCTATTCAGGGTTACTAGTGGGGCTAGTCATAGTGACCAGACCCTTGACTGTTGCAAGCTGGGGGAGGATGGCAGGAAATGGACAACTTCATTGTAACCTGCTGTGTGCTCCCCTGAGGCAACCGAGGCTGTCCGCTGTCAGAGACAGAAGGCTGGGCTGGACAGATCAATGGTCTGACCCAGTAAGTGGCATTTCTTAGAGATTGATTTCTATCCCATCCACCCATGGGCTCAAGGCAAGAACAATACACACACAGTTTTACACAGAAGTGTGTAAGAGCACGCATGCGAGCACTGTTACCTGCCTTGCCAGATGGAATCGAAATTTAAATAAATAAAGCTAATGGAAAAGTTCACACACACAAAACTGAACTTTCCATTAGATTTATTTAAATAATATAAATATATATTATAATGTAAAATCATTTTTAAAACCCCTCCCAAAACACTATGCTCATCTGTCAAATGCTTAGCCTAACAAGGAAGTTTTACATTGCCTCCATAAAACTGTCTCTTATACACATCTAGATGTGTATAAGAGACAGCTCCTGGAGTTGGACAAGGGGAATTCTACCTTATTGATCTTGTTAGATCTTTCAGTGACCTTTGATACGGTTGATCATGAGGCATTGACGTGACTGTAGGGCGTGCATGAGACTGCTCTTGAGTGATTCCTCTCTTTCCTGTCAGAGATCCCAGTGGGTGGTGGTGAGCAATTGCTCGTCATTCCCTTGGGGCTTCCCGTGGTGTCCCGCAGGGTTCTGTTCTGTCTCCTCATCTTGTTCAATGTGTACCTGAGGCTGATGGGCGAGGTCATTCGGAGGTTTGGAGTGAGGTGTCAAATATGCTGACGACACCCAGCTCTCTCTCTCTTTTTCTTCCAACTTGGACCATAAAATCTCGGTGCTTATCCAATGCCTGGCTGCTGTCGGATTGGATATGGGTGAGCCGATTGAAACTGAATCCAGACAAGACTGAGGTGATGATGGGTGGCTGGTCTTATGACTTGGAGGGGATTGGGACCCCTGTTATTGACGGGGTCCGGCCTTCTCTCGTCAATCAGGTTCACAGCCTTGGGGTGCTCTTGGATCCACTGCTGCGCCTAGATTGTCAGGTTGCGACAGTGGCCGGAAGCACGTTTCACCAACTCCATCTGGTGAGGAAGCTGGCCTTTTCTTTCCAATTCGTATCTGGCCACTGTCCTCCATGCCTTTATCACCTTGCGACTGGATTACTGCAATACGCTCTACATGGGCTGCCCAGGATGATTGTTTGGAAGCTGCAGCTGGAGCAGAATGTGGCAGCACAGCTCCTCTCCGTGATGAGTCATCGGGAGCATATTACACCGGTGCTCCGAAGTCTGGACTGGCTCCCTATAGCTTTCCAGGCACAATTCAAGTTGCTGGTTTTGAGCTTTAANCGACGTTTGGAATTGAGTTCGGTTCGGTCAGTTCGGGTTCGGTCGTCCAAACAGGCTGAGTTCGGGCCAAACTCCGAACTTCCGAACCGCATTCGCCCATCCCTAATTATTATTAATTATTATTATATATAGCGCTAGCGATGTACCTGGCAGGTGGAGGGTTGTACTATACGCGATTCAACCAAAACAGCAGCGCTGCAAATCACACCCAAATCTCTCGAGTGGCAATTCGATGCCTTCCACGTGAGACCATTTGGGGAACAAAGGTGGTATCACTGTACTGGTATTTTCATGTCTTTTTCTTTAAAAAGAAATTATTTTTATGCTGCTTTATTTGGAAATTGGCACATTTTGCCATTCCTTAGAACTCAAGTACCAATTAAATATCTACTGCTAGTCAGGGCATGGGGAGTCTATCAATTTTTCACTCAGAATTTGACTGCAGTTTTCCCTACCAGCTCTCATCAACACAACGTTCCCCACCAAAATTTCAAATTCTTGCTGAACGCTGCAGCTTCAGAGGGAAAGAGAAATATTGGTCCTTTTTAAATGGGCTGCAACTGGGGCGGGGGGGGAGGGGGGGCAGTCCACAAACGTGCCTCTGCAGGGGTGGCGCGGGTGCACAGGCGCATACCCATTCCCCCACCGCCACAGAGCAACCTGCGTTTTCACCGGTTGTTCCATGCCACGGCAACGGATGCCCACATACCCACGCTTTCAAAACGGGAGGCACTCACTCGTGTCCACTGTGTGGGCATGAGTGGGTGCATCTCATGTAAAAAGGGCCATTATATCAAGCATAAATTGTGAACTTTCCATCAAAACTGGAAAAGGTGCCAAAAAGGGCAACAAAAATGATCCAATGCATGGAGCAGCTCTTGTACGAGGAAAGGCTCGACAGGTTAGGGCTCTTCAGTTTGGGAAGAGACAATTAATTAAGAGGAAACATGGCAGAAGTTTACAAGATCATAAAAGTGTGGAACTGGGAAATAGGGAGCTGCTATTTACCCTGTCTAAAAACAATAGAACCAGGGGTCACTCCATTAAGTTACCAGGGAGCAGATTTAACACAAATAAAAGTACTTTTTCAATAAAAATTGTGGAACTCATTGCTGGGGGATGTTTTTTTATTTATTTTTTTATTTATTTATAAATTTCTACCCCGCCCCTCCTGCTATGCAGCTCGGGGCAGCTTACAACATTAAAACATACAATAAAATATTAAAAATTATTAAAATTCACATAATATTAAAATATTAAACAGGGCAAAAAAAACCAGTATAAATATAAATAGGTGGGGGAACTAAAACATTTCCCCTACCCCTCCCTCCCAAAGGCCTGGGCGAACAGCCAGGTCTTACAACTACACCGGAATGTTAATAGGCTAGGAGTCAAGCAAGCTTCCTCCGGAAGGGAGTTCCACAGCCGCGGTCCTACCACCGAGAATGCCCTCTCCATCGTGGAGACCTTAACACGGGGGACCTCCAGGTTGTCCACGCCAGTAGCCTAATCAGGCTTCAAAAAGGGACTGGATGGATTTTTGAAAAGCAGCTCTATTCAGGGTTACTAGTGGGGCTAGTCATAGTGACCAGACCCTTGACTGTTGCAAGCTGGGGGAGGATGGCAGGAAATGGACAACTTCATTGTAACCTGCTGTGTGCTCCCCTGAGGCAACCGAGGCTGTCCGCTGTCAGAGACAGAAGGCTGGGCTGGACAGATCAATGGTCTGACCCAGTAAGTGGCATTTCTTAGAGATTGATTTCTATCCCATCCACCCATGGGCTCAAGGCAAGAACAATACACACACAGTTTTACACAGAAGTGTGTAAGAGCACGCATGCGAGCACTGTTACCTGCCTTGCCAGATGGAATCGAAATTTAAATAAATAAAGCTAATGGAAAAGTTCACACACACAAAACTGAACTTTCCATTAGATTTATTTAAATAATATAAATATATATTATAATGTAAAATCATTTTTAAAACCCCTCCCAAAACACTATGCTCATCTGTCAAATGCTTAGCCTAACAAGGAAGTTTTACATTGCCTCCATAAAATGCTTTAAGCTTGGGTTTTGGTGACCACGAAAAGGGAGGACATTCCACAGCTGTGGAGCAGCCGCCGAGAGCCCTTCCTGAATGCCCTTGGTGTATGAACATGACACACCAATAGCGTGTGCAGGAGAAGATCCTTGGCTGACCACAGAGAACATGGAGGGAGGTGATCTATAGGAAGCGCAGACAAACAGGGCCCAAGGCTGGAGATTTAAGTCTTGTCATTGGTCGTTAGAGTCGTAATAGCGGCAGGGGTGAATACCGGCTTTTGAACTAGGATACACAACAATTTACAGTTCAGAAGCACTGATGCAGGATAGAATCAGAGTTGGAAGGGACCCTGAGTATAGGACTAAAACTTGGGGCTCAGATTTACTTGGATTTTACTGCATATTGGGCATTCAACCTCATTTTACCGAGTCCTGAATTGCCGAGGAATCAGCCCACCACTCGGGACTCAGCAAAATCTTCAGCCAAGGGCAGCAAGGGGGTTGATATCTAAAGCTCTCTGGAAGAGGTATTCTAGTTCTCTCTGGAGCAAGCTGTACTACACTTCCCAACATACGTCCAAAGAGCTTTAGCTTGAGCATGCTCGGACAAACTGCATTCAAACAGAGAAGTCGACAGTGGCACCCACCAATTCACACGGCTTTTAGATGAGTTTGCTCTCCCCCACATCCCTGCCCCCTGGTGCCCTCTGCCCCCCGTTCTGCCACCTTCCCTATCCCCACCCCGTTCCTGCTCCTTGTATCCAAGTTCCCGATGGGCCCAAAAACTCAGGCCCGATCCTCAAAACCTCAGAAATCCTCGTGAAGTTTTTTTAAACTGTTCGATACACCCCTATTGGAGGCCCAGCTGAATTAATCAAAACCATGCTGATATTCATGCAGAGGAGACATCTATTGGGATTGGGTTTTTGTACACACAACAGATCTCCATTGTACACAGAATACACCACTGTAAGAGACAGGAAAGCAAGCCAACTCAAAAATGGTTTAAGCACACCAGGTTAGATCCTCAACAGAACTAAGCTGGTATAAAACCACTGAAGTAGATTTACATCCAGTGGGGCCAGTTCCTATGCCCTGTGGATTTCCTCGCGACACAATGGGAGGTCCACGTGGTTTGTGTGCAGCTGTGCACGGAATCCATGGGGCACACCAAGAACATGGCCTATAAATATTAGCCATGTCCAGAGTGAAAAAATGAAATGGACAAGCATAGTAGAATTATCTTTTTTTAAAAATTTTTAAACACAAACCACCATAGCAGAGGTGGTCAGGTTTTCAAAAACAGGTACATGATTTAGCAACCCAAATCCCATTTTAAAAAGTGCCCTTGACACTTCGGGTACGGAATAGAGATGTGCAAATTGTTCTCATTTTTTTTTAATTAGATGAATAAAGCTCCGTCCGCTCAACTTAGTAATTAAAATACAAAAATGATAGGCAAGTAACAAAAAAAGTGTTTGTTTTCATTATAAAACTAGAACTGTGCATGTGCAAAATGGCCACCAGAGCCGTTCGATGCATGCGCACCCTTTCCCAAAATGGTGCCAGCAGCTCTAGCATCGTTTTCGGAAAGGGCAAACATGCACCGAGCAGCCCTGGCGGCCATTTGTGCCTGTGCAGTGATTTGTAAAGTATTTATTTTTAATTTGAAAAAGAATTTAAAAAAAAAAAAAATCACTAGGCATGCGCAAATGTTCACTGGACAAGCATCAACATTTTTGGGGGAAATGGCTGTGCATGTGCAGAATGGTCCAGCCGCCTGAATTTGTTCGCTAACAGCTCTATTCCTGTTGTCGGTGAAGGGTGGATCTCAAACCCTTGCACATGCAGGATATGCATGTGTGGTGCATGTGCACGTGGCTCGTGATTGGCTTGCACACGGGCTAACACAGCCGCGCATGCTTTCCATGCAAGATGCCTGCACGCCAGGTTTACACAGCACATGGGGGTTTGGATCAAACCCGATGTCGTTTTCAACTCCCTCCAGTTCGGCACTGGCTGCAAATATTACCAACATGCTATTTGCTACAGTAAATAATGATGTTGCACGAGAGGCAGATCGAGGCCAACCCAGCACAAATGGGGATCCTCTCCAAGGCCCTTTGTTCACAGGTAACGTAGTATATAGCTTCGTTTGAAATCACTAGGATACTGATCCTGTCCAAGTCTATTTGAATTAGATTTCAAGGAATGATCACATGCTATAGTGCCCAAATGTATCTCTGGTAGAAGTGCATTTACTTCAGTGGCAGTACCCTGAGCAAAATTCATCTTGGTCCCATTTAATGTTTTACTGAAATCCAACCCTATTACACCTCTTTTCCCCTTCATACCATAACTGTGCAATTCTTTTTTTTTTTTTTTTTTTAAATGCAATCAAGTTTGTCTGGCAGGATTTATACTTTGTCACTCCATTATCCTCTAGATCTGGAACATTTGTTCTCTCCTCATACGCCTTCCATTATTTTTTACTAACGGACAGAACTATGACTGTGTGATTCAGAGCTCAAGAGTAGTAATTGGAAAAAAAAGCAGCAATAGGCTCCAAAAACGTTACAGCAGCGGCTTTAGAAGGTAAATTAAAGTTGTTTAAAATATACCGACGATGTTGAGAGGTAGGCATCTTTATAAGTTATCTTAATATTTT
>QEPC01000343.1:4506054-4517659 GCA_003113815.1 Sphenodon punctatus
GAGTTGGACAAGGGGAATTCTACCTTATTGATCTTGTTAGATCTTTCAGTGACCTTTGATACGGTTGATCATGAGGCATTGACGTGACTGTAGGGCGTGCATGAGACTGCTCTTGAGTGATTCCTCTCTTTCCTGTCAGAGATCCCAGTGGGTGGTGGTGAGCAATTGCTCGTCATTCCCTTGGGGCTTCCCGTGGTGTCCCGCAGGGTTCTGTTCTGTCTCCTCATCTTGTTCAATGTGTACCTGAGGCTGATGGGCGAGGTCATTCGGAGGTTTGGAGTGAGGTGTCAAATATGCTGACGACACCCAGCTCTCTCTCTCTTTTTCTTCCAACTTGGACCATAAAATCTCGGTGCTTATCCAATGCCTGGCTGCTGTCGGATTGGATATGGGTGAGCCGATTGAAACTGAATCCAGACAAGACTGAGGTGATGATGGGTGGCTGGTCTTATGACTTGGAGGGGATTGGGACCCCTGTTATTGACGGGGGTCCGGCCTTCTCTCGTCAATCAGGTTCACAGCCTTGGGGTGCTCTTGGATCCACTGCTGCGCCTAGATTGTCAGGTTGCGACAGTGGCCGGAAGCACGTTTCACCAACTCCATCTGGTGAGGAAGCTGGCCTTTTCTTTCCAATTCGTATCTGGCCACTGTCCTCCATGCCTTTATCACCTTGCGACTGGATTACTGCAATACGCTCTACATGGGCTGCCCAGGATGATTGTTTGGAAGCTGCAGCTGGAGCAGAATGTGGCAGCACAGCTCCTCTCCGTGATGAGTCATCGGGAGCATATTACACCGGTGCTCCGAAGTCTGGACTGGCTCCCTATAGCTTTCCAGGCACAATTCAAGTTGCTGGTTTTGAGCTTTAATGCCCTAAACAGTCTGGGTCCCATTTATCTGAAAGACCGCCTGTCCTCCCTTATTCCACAGCAGCCCCTAGGGTGGGGTAGGGGGGGCACCCTCTTGCACATCCCATCCGTTATCCTTGTCTACAGGATGGCAGTGCGTGGGAGGGCGTTCCCGGTTGCTACGTCAGTTATGTGGAACTCCCTCCCGCAGAAGATTCATTTGAGCCTAAGCATAAGCATCTTCCGGCGGCAGCGTAAAACTTTTTTATTTGTAAAGGCATGTGGTGGACAGAGATAGGGGCTGGATGGATTTGTGGGTCAGGCTGTGGGGATGGTGGGAATTTTTTGGGGAGGGGGAAGAGGTTTTATTGCTTCAATTTTAGTGTTGTTTAAATTTTATTATTTGATTGTGAGCTGCCCTGAGCCTTTGTGTGAAGGGTGGTCAGCAGACAGAAAGAACAACAAGTAAAGTAGTTGTAGAAAGGAACAGTGAGGAAGCAGGGTTTTGTAGCACAATAGTAAATAATGTAGTCCCTTTATTTGTGTGTGCATTGGTACCAATTGGTTTTCATTTACAACCTGCCCTTTCCCTGAAGGCTCAGGATGGACAACAAAACATATATACAAAAACATGCATTTAAGAAAGCCTATTTGAAACTTGATCTGGACAAAACGTCCTATTTAAAAACAGCATTACAGTACCTTAGCCCCAGCTGGACAAACAGGTAGGTTTTCTGTTTTGGGAAAACTCAGGCTCCCGATGTGGCTCATCTCATAAGAACTTAAGTAGTGCCATAGTGGGTCAGACCAATGGTCCACCAAGCCCAGTATCCTATCTCCAACAGTGGCCAAGCTCTCTCTCTTGGGAGAAGTATCCAGCAGGTCACAATGGGCAATCTATTCCCTCTTCCAGTCTCCAGGGAAATGAAGTCGACAAGCTAGAGAGCCACCACCAAGAATGCCTCTCTGCATTCCAATGCAGCATGGATCTGGTACAGGAATACGTTAATACAGGACTTTACAGATCAAAAGCAGTACCGTGCTTTGTACCGGGAACACTATGGGAGGCCAGTGCATGCTGATGAAATGTGCTCCTTGTGACCAACCCCTCTCCCCCAAAAGGCAGAGTGCTGAAACATTAAATAATAGACGTATAGTGTGGGTACTTTAAGAACTGGCAAACCTGTGGGGCCACACCCCTTATGGCTATTAGAGTCTGAATCCTGAGGAAGGAAGTTTTATTTATTTGTTTATGTAAAATGTATATCCCGCCCCTCCTGCCCACAGGGCAGCGAACAACAATAATCAACAAAACAATTTTAAAAATTTAAACCATTTAAAAATGCAATATGTGGGGAAAAGGAAAACCCTCCCTCCCACCCCCGCCAAAAGCCTGATGGAACAACCAGGTCTTTCTTTCAAAAGAGCAGGAGAGTGGGAGCCAAGTTCAGTTAGCTAGCTGGAAATAATTTCACCTGGACACGTAAGGAGCTCTCCAAGGTACTGCCAGCAGGAGAAGAGCCAATTTAACCGCTGCAGGCTGTGAAAGAGTAAGAAAGAAGCAGGAACTGCATCTTTTGGAAGCAGTTGCACTTTGCAAAGTTCTCCAGCATCGCCAAGTGAGTGTTGTTACACTGTCTGTGCTCCTGGTGTAGGAGCTCAGTGAAATATTTCACAGCCCAGTCTCCTAATGAGGGATGAGCGGGGGAAAAGGAGCTGGTTTTTCCACTACCACAGACCCCAAAAGAGTCAGAGGGCTAGGAGAAAGCCATAGCTCCAGCTGACATTCTACTCTCCACTCGGCGGAGAAGATGGAAGCCGGTTGGAGGAAATAATCAGTAGAAGGTTAAGGAGAAAGCGCACACATGGGCTCTGACACCCATCCTGGACCTAGTCCGGTCAAACCTGGCTACAGTCAATGTGCGGGAACCTCTTCGCTAGGCCACTGGTCCCCAATCACAACGGCTCAGTACGCAAAATGAAAAATATTGAGGAAGACGGATCGAGAGGGCCCGTGCCTGCCTCGGCAGGGACAAGAAAAAGGTTAAAATTCACCTGACATTCCCAGGTAGAAACCCCCCGGTTTCAACTCAGAGGGAGGTGATGGCTTTAACTATCTATGCTAGGGCTACTTGAAGTTACTATATCTATCTGAGAGAGCGCACGTGCCCAGTCCAAGGTAGATGCAGGTACGTAATCGGCATCACAGCGTGCACTTCGTGCACATGTGCATTGGTCTCCACTTCATTTTTATTTCCTGCTTACTTGCTACATTGAAACAAAATCTGTTTTTAGGACTTTGCTTTCCAAAATGAAGTTGTGCCTTGCCATTAAACTTATTTTAAAGTGGTTCATGGCAGCAAAAAGGTTGGGGAAATGCTGCTGTAGGCTTTTGGGATAAGACCAGGGATGGAGAACCTCAGGCTGGGCCCCTCCCACCCCCCCAAAAGACCAAGGGCTAGTTTTTAATCCAGCCCCTGGATGCAGTCCCTATCCCAACTGAGCTCAAGTAAGTGAGCAAAGTTAAGGGCATGCACACAAGGATAGGGGACAGATCCGTGGCACAGATCCACAATCAGGCTCTTCCTCTTCCTGAACACGCCCCGTCAGCACCCTTGCCCTTGACTGCAGGGTGGGCCGTGGCTCAGGTTGTAGAGCGCATGCTTTACATGTATAAAAGGTCCCACGTTCAATCCCCAGCATCTCTGATTCAGGATCTCTGGTAGCGCCTGGGCGAGGCCTCTGCCGGGTCTCGGATTTGAAACCCTGCTGCCTTGTCAGGTTTTGACAATATTGGGCTAAGATGGACCATTGGTCTCACTCAGTTAGGCAGCTCCTTATATCCTTCTGTATGGCCCTCAGAGCAAGTCCTAATTTTGAGAGCGACACCAGGGAGGGAAAATGTTCCCCACCCAAGTATAAAAACTCTCCAGCCTTGAACGGAAGAAACCATACTCGAGCACTATCATGAGATGGTCCAGGCCAATTGTTTAAAGCTGAGAACTCTTCACGACTGCGTCTGCACTGCAGTCAACAGTAACTACATTTCCAGAGTAAAGCAAAGCATTGATCACATCTGTCGCGACCCTTTCCGATGCAACTCGGTGCCGATCATGGAGGCTTGACAGACTGCTGCCATTAGAGAAGGGACACCAGCTACTTCCATTCCACCCTTATTACTTCATGTTTTTATTTAATAAGCCTTCATCAGCTTAAATGAGTGGTTGTTATTAGTTGAGCTAACAGCAAAACGATAATGCTCCAGGGAGATATATCGCTGCTTGTTGATGCATTAACTAAAAGAGTGGAGGGCCAAGGTCAAGCATGTGTCAATGCAAATGAGGCAATATTAGGCACTAACTCTTTAATGCAATAGGCTCCCTAGGATAATGGAATTCACAGGATTAAAAAAAGAAAGTGATGAAGTAATTGATAAGTATATTAAGCGGGGGGGAATGATAGGATGTTACAAAGGGAAAGAACTTCTCCATTTGTGCATTTCTGCCTTCAGATATCTGTACATCTACCCTGTAATATTAACCAAAAAAAAATTTTTTTACTAACGAGATCAGAAAATGGGATTAAAGAGAAATTGAAGAACTGAAACACTTTCCTGACTCGACTTCATACTTCGCAGACCTATAATATCTTTCATATAAAGAATTTGTAGTCTCTTGCATTGCGGGGTTTAGGGGTGCTGCAGTACACATGCAACAACGTAGACACTGCACTCTCAGGATTGGGTCCCTAGGCTTTATTGGCGTAGGGGCTGGAACAGCAACTTTGGATCATCCGTCCCTGTCCAGGAGAACCAACAACCCAGACTCTTCTAGCTAGCAGAGGTGGATCTAAAGCACTGTACAAACTAAGGGTCTCTTATACAGCACAGGATAGCATACGGCAATGGGAGGCATGAACAAAGGAGAAAAAGAGGGCAAGTCAAGAAGTTACTGGAATCCTACCTCCTTGGGAGGTAGGAATTGGGCCTGCACCTGGGGAAACAGTAAACAATGGGTGCTCAAGCCAGGGAGGTGCCTGTGATCATTAAGAGTTAATTAAGGATCCGCCCTATGAGGCTTTTACAAGGACATTGGCTATTTGTCCTTACAAAGCCTTTTTGCTGGTTTTAACCATTTAGGGAGCTGCAGGCTGCCTTGGACATGCCAGCACATCCCAACAGAATTCAAAGCATTCTCCCAGTCTTAAATGCTTACACCTTACAATGCTCATGTTAAGTGAGCTGCACACAGAGATAATAAAATAATAGTAAATATTATATTTATACAGTGCCCCTTCACCAGATGGCACTCGGAGCACTTTACATCATTTCACACACTATATATAAAATCAATTTAAAACAATTTAAAAGAGGAAGGAAAACGCACATGAAGGAGAACCAGCGCTGGACTCTGTCCCAATCCCCGCATGCCACACACAAAGAGCATATATGCATCTTGCATGCAAGCCACATGAGGATCGCGTGTGCATCTGTGCGAGCGGTACTACGGCCCACGCGCAAGCCGCACACATAGGCGTTTGGGATCGAGCCCACTGGATCTTATGAAAGCACAAGGAAAACAAAGTTTTCAGGTGCTTTTTGAAGGGGAGCAGGGAGGAACTAAGATGAACATTTGGAGGCCACCAGTTCTACACTTTGGCACAGCAAAGGCCCAATCACCCACTGACTTAAGGCACGATGCTGGGATCCCCAAACGGCAGGTGGCATCTGAGTGCAGATGGGTTCCAGGGATAGGTCTTGAATTATAGCTAAGGCCTATACTGTTCTGGGCCTTAAAAACCAGCCACTCAGTTTTAAATTCAATCTGCCACTCTCCAAGCAGCCAAAGCGGAGAACACAGGGCAGGTGTAATAGGATCACGGCAGCCCAAATCAGTAAGCAGTTGTGCTGCTGCATTCTGAACCAACCGCAAGCGATGTAGCAGCACGGCTGGAAACCACAGAAGAGGAGGGAATTACAAAAATCAAACCTCACCGTCACCAAGGCATGGCAAGGCCAGCCTGGGATAAGTAGCACAAGCATCAGTGATAGAAACTCTAAGCCATTCCCAGAGCGGTAAAAATCCACTCACCTCCAGAGAGTACTCTTTTGGAGCTGGCGAGTGAATTTTTGCAGTCATGGGTCCCATCTCCTACTACAAGTCGGATTTCTGGCTAGTGAATTATTTATATCGTTTCACAGCCCTGGTCATGAACCCCCTTTACATGGCTACCATAAATTCATTTGGCCTGTTTATTTCCTCAATAAAATCAAAGTGATGGAGATGAAGAAACTCAAATCTTCTCTTTCATTGGACCAACTTCTGTTGGTGAGAACATGCAAGCTTTTGAGCCACACAGGGTCCTTCCTCAGGCATGCCGCATGGCAAGCCAGGGCCCGAAAGCCTGCATATTCTCACTAACAGATGTTGGTCCAATTAAAAGAGATGATTTTAACTACTTTGTCTCCATTTCTTACAAATTGGTACCAACACAGCAACCACACAATCTCCAGATTGCAATAAGTCTAGACATGTATCCCCCCACTATAGAAATGACCAGCCAATGTTAGTAAGTCATCTTCAGAGTTAGCAAATCCAAATGGCTGGATTGTCTCCCCCAAGCATGCCCCATTAAAGCAAGAAAATTACAGTCATACCTTCAAATCTCTCCTTTAAACTCACCTCTTTCGCTCTGCTCTGTCTCACTCTTTATCCTGCTGAGCCACTATTCCTAGACCTACGATCGGTTTACCCTTATCCTTGCCACATGGACCTGCCTGCTGTCATTCTCATCGTAACCAAGCCAAGTACGTGCACTTGAGACCTCGCATCTTCATGAATGTTAGACCCCTTGTCTCTCCCTCTGTTCCCCTTCCTAAGTCTCTCCCCCAGCTCCTGTCTCTCAGATTGTAAGCCCTAGGGGCAGGGACCGTGTCTATTTTATTACTTTGTAAAGTGCCAGGTACACTGCTGGCGCTATATAAATGTTTGTTAATAATAATAATAATAAAAAGAAGTCCCAATGAAGTGAAGCTCACCATTTCTTTAAAGTGATAGTCCAGCTATGTAAGCCATAGCTGTGTTGTAGGAATGAGATCTCTTACCCAACAGATTATGTGAGAAGCAGAGGCTACACCGCTGGGTCCATGAGCCCAACTGCATTAGTTTTAAACCTGATTTGTCCAGGGTGGCCCAGCCTTCCCCCAACATGGAGCAACTTGACATCAGTCAGTAAAAGGGTGGGGCTAAGGATCCTCCCCATGACATCACAAATTTGGGATGGGGAACTCACAACTAAGCAGCTTGAACCAAACCCAAGGAGCATGGGCCAGGAGCAGGTTTTTTTCTTATGATACTGGGTTCCCCTGTGTGGGATATAAACCCAAATGTTATGCTGTACTGTTGTGTTGGGTTTCCTCTGCGTGGAATATAAACCTGAATATTGTATTTATTTACTGATGTGAGCCACCTCGAGCTGACCTTGGTCGGGAGAGTGCGGGATATAAATTAAAAATGAAATGAAAAATGAGGTCTACCCCGACCCGATCTCTATGGGACCAGCTGTGTCCCGTCGCACTCAGGTTGGGTAACAGGCCTCTACGTCAAAGTACCTCTTCTGCTTGACGTTTTGGAGGCTTTTTATGTTCTTAATTTCCAAAGGGACGGTGTCCATTTCAGCTTGCCCCGAGACTTACTTTTTGCAAAAAGTAACTTCTAAAGCTGACAGAAAGACCATCATTAACAAAAAGAATTAAATCCTATGGGTTAAAAGGTTTATCTGAGCCATAAAAACTAGAGTGAAAGTATTTGGGACATGAAAGTCCAAATACAAAATGCCGACGTAACTCAACAAACACAAAGTGCCAAATGAACCAAGTTAAACATTTCTTAACACCAACACCTGACTGAACAGGCATAGCACGCAAAACGGTGTGCACACAATGCGTGCAAAACCCACACACTACCCCTGGGTAGGCAGTGTCATCCGCACACAACCCACGGGCCAGTTTAGGATTGGCCTCCATTATGGATTTCAACATTTGTCATGGCAACAGAAAGGCAAATTATCCTTGCGAATATGAAAACTTCTATGTTAGGTCTAAGTATAAGCATTTCCTGCTGACTTTCGAGCCAAAGTGCTGCCACGCTCAGAGCCGAAAGGCAAAACAGAGCACGGACATGAATGAAATTGGCTTCATTGATTTTCATGACCCAAAATGGAAGTAATACAGGTGGCAAAGCACTCCTAAAAGGTAAAATTGATAGGTAGATATTTTTTTCCCCTCTTTTTAATTATCAACCAGAGTTAGGATGAACAATCATCATCCAAGGTTTTTGTTTGTTTTGTTGGTTTCTGAATTTATTTATGTAACATTTTTTACCCCCACCCTTCTCTGAAGACTCAGGGAGGGCTCGCAGCACCGAAATTAAAGAGCAAAATATAATACACAATAATAAATTTAAGTTTCTTAAAACCCCATCATCCCACCCACTCCACGCTGTACTCCCCCACCTGCCATCCTCCGCCACAAGCCCCTCTAGCCAATCCCACCAAGCCCTATCCCTGTCGGCCAAGTGCCTGGACTAACAAAAAGATCTTGCATCTCCTCTGGAAGACAAACAGGCTTGGCCTTAGGCAGATCTCCAAGGGAAGGAGTTCCCTAGTGTTCTGGGGCAGCAACCAAGAACACCCCACCCACATGCCCTCGATGTAGCAACTTCACCGATAGCTAGCAATGGCGAGAGGGCGCCCCCGGCTGATCTCAGCGATTGCGACAGGACATGGGAGAGAAGGCCGTCTTGGCTTTATAGGTTAAAACCAGCACTTTGAATTGTGCCCAGAAAGCTATGGGCAGACAGTGCAGACTCCAGAGCACCAGTGTTATGTGCTCCTGGCAACCCATTCCCAACAGAAGGCAGGTCGCCACGTTCTACACCAACAGCAGCTTCTGAAGAGGCTTCATGGAAAGTCCTATGTAGAACGCGTTGCAGCAGTCAAACCACAAGGGTATGTAGGCATGGATGATGGTGGTCAGATCTGAATCGGATAGATAGTGACATTCTCCTCACTCCTGGCCACTGCCGCAACCTGACAATCCAGGTACAGCAGCGGATCCAAGAGCACCCCAAGGCTGCAAACCTGAGTGACCAAGTGAGACCGGGACCCGTCAATGACAGGGGTTCCCACATCCCCCAGGTCACAAGATCAGTCAGCCATCACCACCTCGGTGTTGTCTTCAAATCAACTCGCCCGCATCCAGTCCCCAACGGCAGCCAGGCACCACGTACGCACCGAGACTGCAGGACCTGTGTCAGATGAAAATGAGAGGAAGAGCTAGCTATAATCTGCATGCTGATGGCAAACCATCTCGCCCGGGAGGCAGGTAGTGGATTCTCCGTTACCTGAAGTCTTCAACTCAAGACTAAGCACCCTTTAAAACATATGCTTTAGCCAAATACTAGAAATTAGTCAGTCTGACATTCACGGTGGACTATGGTTTAGAGAGGTAAGAATACATCTCAGTGGCCTCTTTTGACCTTACGATCTACGACTCATCGGTGGAATCCAACGCAACAATTCAGTAGCTTTAAAGACTACTAATGGAATCTTTTCTTCTTTTTTTAAAAAATAAATAAATAAAAATAAAAATCAGCACTGCATTGGACTACAGCTTTACCTTCCAATTCTGAGAGATTGTGTGGTTGTGCATTGGTCACCGTGTGTTGGTCATTGCCACACACTGATTTGGGTGTTTGAGTAGCTTTGCCTGCAAAGACTAGAAGCTCCCCAGGACAAGACTCTTGCTTTATCCTAATCTTGCTTTATCCTTTTTGTTTCACACCACCACACAAAAGAGACATAGCTCAACAAATAATGAGTTCGGCACAAAGACCTTACAGCTTAATAAGGAAGATTCCAGAGCAGAGCTTTAGAAATCACAGCATAAAGATGCAAACAGCAAACAACATGCTTCTGGGCTGCCACATCAGCATAAACCACTGAAAACAGTCTAATTTAACTGCAAACTAGCCTCCCATCCTGAACCAATTCGGTTAGGCTGAACACTTTTAATTAAATGCAATAGCAAACAGAAATCTCCACCAGCTCAATTCCAGAGATTAAACAGAAAGTGGTAACGAGGCCGGTTTGGTCCAAGACACGGATCTAGCTTTCTAGGGAAAGCGTGAATGGCATTATTCAGTGTAGGAAGCAAAAATGGAGAGCTATGTGCTGTTCTCGTACACCAAGAGAAACTGCATGCACAGCACGCAGTGCACAGCAGCAGTCAAAAAAGTAAACAGAACATTAGGAATTATTCAGAAGGCGACAGAGAATAAAACTGAGGATGTCATAATGCCTCTATACAAATCAATGGTGCAACCACACCTCGAATCTTGTGTGCAGTTCTGGTCGCCCCATCTCAAAAAATACATAGCTGAACTAGAAAAGATATGGAGAAGGGCAACAAAAATGATCAAGGGCACGGAAGCGCTCCCGTATGAGGAGAGGCTTGGTAGGTTGGGGCTCTTCAGTTTGGGGAAGAGATGACAGAGGAGATATGACAGAGGTCTATAAAATCATGAATGGGGTGGAACTAATAAACAAGGAGCAGTTATTTACCCTCTCAGCTAGTACTAGAACTAGGGGAGAATCCATGAAACTCAGGGGTGGCAAGTTTAAAACAAATAAAAGAAAATATTTGTTTCACGCAGCGTATAATTGGGTTGGGGAATCTACTGCCAGAGGCTGTGGTAAGGGTCAGTACTAGAGCTGAGTTTAAGAGAGGTTTGGACAAGTTTCTGGAATGCAATTAGCCAGACAGGATCAGGGAACATGACGGGAGCTGGGGGGAAACAACAGGGAATGGATTCCCCATTGTGACCTGTTGGGTGTTTCTCCCAAGCCACCGTGATTGGCCGCTGTCGGAGACAGGATGCTGGGCTACAGCGGCGGCCCTAGGCTGAGGGTGCCTGGGGCAGTGCCCTTCCTCCACCGTTCTCCCCAGTCCGCCCCGGTGCCGCACTGACAGAATGCTCACTGACTGAGCGCGCTGCCTCTGCCGGACGGCTGAAATTGACATCGGCGCGCCCAGCTGCTCTGACTGCTGCAGCTTGGCTTGCAGTCAGAGCAGCGCGGTGCTCCGATGTCAATTTCAACCGCCGGCTCAGTCAGTGAGCGCTAGCCTCTGTCTGGAGGTCTCCTCCTTCTGGGACTCCAGAGTCTGGAGTCCCAGAAGGGACAAACTTGAACTGACCGCGAGCCACGCAGCTGAGCAGTCAGTCCAAGCGCACTGCTGGGAAATGAAATTTCCCTGAGCAGCAGCTTTTCAGTGAGCCCTATGGGCTCAACGCAGAGCCTCACCTGGGCGTTTGTGGAGGCGCTTGGCAGCGAGATGTGCTGCAGCGCTCATGCTTGAACTGACTCAGTCAGTTTATATTTTATTTATTTCATTAAATTTATTAGCCGCCCCCTCATGCCTACGGCATCTCAGGGCACCTTACATCATCATAAAAACACAATAATAATAAAATCAACAACAATAAAAACATCAAACCCACGACAATTAATAAAACATCACTAAAACCAACCTGCCCCCCTACCCCACCCTCTCACCCTCCCCTCCGAAGGCCTGGGCGAACAGCCAAGTCTTGCAAACACATCAGAAGGCCAACAGACCCAGGGCCAGGCGAGCCTCCTCCAGGAGGGAATTCCATGAACTCAGACCAGCCACCGAGAACGCCCTCTCCATTGTGCCC
>QEPC01000343.1:4520270-4531663 GCA_003113815.1 Sphenodon punctatus
GCCTGCTTTTAAACCTGGCAGAGGAGGTGAATATAACCTGCCTAACTGAAATTGCTGAATTAAGTAATGTAATGTCCATCCAATGTTAACCCTGGGTTATGCCCTGACTCCGCCTACCGTATCCCTGGCTCCGCCCCCTAGGCCCGCCAGCCTTACTACCCCACTGCCCCTCCAACATCAAAACCCACCAGTCGCCCCTGCTGGGCTAGATGGACCACTGGTCTGGCCCAGTATGGCACTACTTATGTTCTTATGTTGGTGCTCTTGGGGAGCTCCCCAATTCAGTGTTGAGCACATAACCTCATTTTCGTCTCCATCCAAAACACATACCAGACAGCGGAGCAGATATGTTCGACAGTGGAACAGACACTGCCTAGGGAAGTGGTGCATTCTCCTTCGCTGGAGGTTTTCAAACAGAGGCTGGACGGCCATCCGTCAGGGATGCTGTGGCTGTGGATTTCCTGCATTGAGCAGGGGTGGACTAGATGACCTCTGAGGGTACTTCCAAGTCTAAGGTTCTATGAACACGGTTAAGGCAGACGTTGGGGTGTTATTTGGTTTCTGATGGAGCCCTCATCCTAGGCTGCTCACTAACACTCCTACGCAGGGGCAGCACACCTCAAGTTCACGGGTAAAACACGACCCTTGGCTAGTTTTTATTTGGGCCTTTTTTAGTTTCTCAATCTGGCCCCTGGATCCAAACACTGATAGCTGAGCTCAGGGCGAAAGGGAGCAAAATAAAGCATTTGAGTCAAGGGCAGAAGGCAGATCCATGGCACAGATCTATAATCTGGATCCTCCTCTTCCCGAGGACACCCATTCAACACTTACACCCACAAATTCTATGTGGCCCTTGGAGCTCATATTGTTTCAAAAATGGCACCTGGAAGGCAAAAAGTTCTTCAGCCCTATTATAAGAGCGACGTCAATGCTGGAGCAAATGTTACCATTAATAAAGGGGCAGAGAGAAGTATTCTCAGTGACTGTTCCACAATTGTCTAACTCCCTCCCCCAGTGGTTCCTCAAACCCCAGATTCAAGCATCTTCCAGGTATAACACAAGACTTTTTTATTTGGCCGAACCTTTGGCAGGTGGGGATAGGGGCTGTGTGGGATACAATAGAAGTTTATAAAATCATGACTGGCATGGAGAAAGTAAAAACGGAACCGTTTGCTTTTTCTCGCAAGAACAAGGGGAACCCCTCTGAAGTTAAGTGGCAGCAGATTTTAAAACGAACAAAACCAAGTACTTTCTCCCACAGCAGGCAATGCAGTTGTGGAACTCATTGTCAGAGGAAGCTCTGAAAGCCAGCACCATAACTAGCTTCAAGTGGAAACTGGATAAATTCTTAGGGGATAGAGGCATAAATGTTTACTTGTTGGAACTTGTACCTTTCCTGCTAACCTGGCACCCAGGGGTTTAAGTCATGGAGGTGTGACCCATGTACTTCTCTTGAGCTATGGGAACTGGCCACTGTTGGAGACAGGATGCTGGGCTAGATGGATCATTGCTCCTACCCAGTCTGGCACTTATGTTCTTATGGTTTTTATGTTCTTATTTCATGATACATATTCCGTCTATGTTGCTTTTAATATTGTTACCTGCCCTGCACCTTCAGTAAAGGGCAAGAATTGGGATTTAAACATTAAATAAATGTTTGTTATACTTCGCTTCTATCCAGGCCCCCATGTTCACTGCTCCCACCCACCCCCCCATGGGGAAAAAGCAGAAAACTTGAGTCGCTGACTGACTATCTCCTTCCACCAACAGCAGAAGATTCCTACAAAAATGCATTGGAAAAGGCTAAGCAGACACTTGTTCAGAGATTCCTGCTCCGCTGATGTGAAATACACAATTTATCTCACGAACTGACTGACTGATAACTGCTACAGTGCTCCAAAAGTCATCACGACTGGCTTGGTTTATCAACTTAATTTTGGGGAAATACTACATCATACAACTTGTGTTTAACAGTTCCCAAAGCTCATCAGTTCAGATTTTAAGATGTAAACAGCCGGCCACAGGGAGGAAAAATTGCACTTTAAAAAAAAAATGTAATATCTTTGTGTAAATACAAACTGTCATAATACACCTTTGCATCTCTCTCTTACTACTAGGAAAACACTGCTATTCCTATATTAATAATAATTTCTCTCAGAATTAATCATTGTACATTAGAACCAGCAGCTGGAGTGTTTTGAGTGATAATGAAACCTGTAACAAGCCATCTTCAGCCGTCTTTTCCAAACAATAAGGGAATTAAAATTTCAATTTAAATGCAGAGGTTTGAAACACGCTTCAGTGGCAAAATTACTTCAATTAATGTGAGTGGAATACAAAGAACAGACTGCAGAAATGCGATGCAGTAACCAGAAATTATGCCATTAATGTGCTTGCATCAACCCAACACAATGACTGCAAAGGTCTAATTTAGACTGTACATATCACAAAGCTACAGGCAACAATATTAATCTGCTCTCCAATTTCAAGGCAAGGGAAACAAGCTCCTTGTCAGATCACTCTGGGCTTTTTTTTTTTTATTATTAAATAAACCCACAGCAGCTGTTTACCTTGAGGAAGGAAACAAAAGGGCAAGCAGATCTATAAACATTCCTCATCCCTGACAGTTTAATAATTATTGTAGGCCATATTCAGATCATATAAAGAGAGAGAACGGAGTCCTCTTGCAGCAAGCGCACGATTAGAACATCTGAACAGTGATGTCGAAGCAGCAAGAACAGGAGATGGTAAATAGCATAGGAGCCCACAACAATTTGTCTATTAACGTACTTGGGATGCAGCTACATTCTTGTTTACACATACAATAATTCGGCTTGTTTCAGGGAGAGAGATGGCAGGCACTGACAGATTAATGAAAACCTAATGCTGGTTTCACTGCAATTTCCTCTGAACTCCATGGTTTAAAAAGTCTGCCGCCTTTACTCGCATCCAGGGCAGCCTCAAATTTAAGACAAGCTCTCCAAGTTCAGAGTCAAAAGAAATAAACTTATTTGCGGTTAGTTAAGGCAGTAGCAAACTCTCATTGAACGGCGCCTATGCTGTTCAATGGGAGTCAGTAGAGCAAAAACATCCAGTTGGCGACCATTCTAGCTTTCCTCCAGCAACACGTCTGTTCTGTGATTACCAACAAGGAAGGAAAATCCAGGGGGGGGCTGAAGGGGGGGTCCCCATCCCTCACCTGTCCCTGCCTGTTAGTGCTGCAATAGTAGCATTGGGACACGAATTGGATCAAACTGGGAGATCAGGCTGTTTACAAACAACTCCTCCCCATGTGAGCGATCAGACGGTTGTTGCCTTGTAAAGAAGGTTCTTCGAGATGGCTCCCAACATTCTCACAACTGGGTTGTGCATGCTCATCATATTCAAACAACAGACTACGTGATGGTCTCGAGCGTCTCTAGTATAAATAGCACTCTCTCCCTCAGAATGACAGTTTCTTCCAACATTTTCTAGGTATATAAGAAAATTCCATGCGGGGCTGGAAGGGTGGGTGTTGTGAGAGTGTTAGGAGCCATCTGAAAGAACCTTGTTTACAAGGCAGCAACCTTGTTCTTCTTCGAGTGGCTCCTCACAGGCTGTTTTTACACGGCTCCACCAGGTGGGGGATCTGTGGGTGTGTCAGCACATGGGCGGGGCGTGCACATGGCCGCACATGCATTCCCCACTCACCCGCACCCACAGAGCAACCGCTGTTTTCCCCGGTTGCTCCATGCATGGGGGGCAAGATGGGGGGGCGGGGCAGGGAGTGGGGATGCGTGTCAGGTGGGTGCACGCCCCCCCACTTACTGCGGGCACGTGCACCATGTCCTTCACACAGGGCTCCCCCACCCATGAACACGCATTTCTGCGTGCTCATGGGTGGGAAAGGCCCATGTAAAAAGGGCCACATTCTCACAACTGTCTTACTTGTACTATCTTATCTTACCTTATCTATTCTATCTTGGAAAATCTGCAAATATGGTTCTGAGATTATTATGGCTAGTTGACGAACTCTTCTTAATGAAGTTATTGCCAACAGGAATACTGTCTTTAAACCCGCACCCCATAACCAGTTCATTTGCGCCCCATGCTGCCCCAGGGGTGCAAATGAACTGGTTGTGGGGTGGGGGCAGCATGAATGGATTATATGGGGAGAGGGTCGTAAATCAACTGGTTATGGGGTGAGGGCAGCATGAATTTATTAAAAGGGTACAACTGAACTGGAGATTTTAATATATATTACACACACGTTTCTTGTCATAACAATGCGTTCAATAGGCTTGCTGCATTCTGAGTGTCTTGTGTGTTTGTTAGCAGGACCCTCAGGTCCTCCGGTGGGACACAAAGAGGGGGGCCCATCCTGACTTCTTGGCCAGAGGCCCATTCCACGCTAGCTACGCCCCTCGTCTAGTGTGAGTGACTGATCAATTTGAATGAGTGTGTGAGGTGAGAGCATGTGTGTAATCAGTTAAAATGAGTGTGGGTGAGAGATGAGAGTGTGTGACCACTTTTACACGAAATGCACCCACGCTATGGCATGAAAGCAATCGCTTGTACGCTCCTGTGTAACACGCACCTCCACCCATCACCGCTGCACAGAGCAACCTGCAGTGCTCATGCCTAGGGCCAGTCTATGCATTAACAAAACTATTAAGTTTCAAATGGGGGGTAAATTACCTAGATAAAAAACCTTTGGTTTAAGATGCTTGTTAAGGCGGCATTACAAATTAGACTCAAACGTTAACAGGACAGTATATGGTATGTTAAGGCAACTTTATTAAATATCAGACCAATCTGTACATTTTTCTTTTCTTAATATTAATTAAGAAAATTATGACAACTGAAATTAAACTGTATACATCCTCATCACATATAAGTGTTGTTCAGTCACCATACCACACCTATGCAGCTTAATTTCAGTTAAGTCATACTTTTTTTTATTAATGAATAAGAGAAGAAAAATGTATAGACTGGTCTGATATTTAATAAAGTTGCCTTAACATAAGGTCATGTTAACGTTTGAGTATAATTTGTAATGCCGCCTTAACAAGCTTCTTAAACCAAATGTTTTTTGTCTAGGTAATTTATTAAGGTGAGCAGATGTTGGGGGGAGAGGGCCCTACAGGAAGCAGCCACCTTTAGGAACTAAGCGTCATGGGTGGGAAGAGGGCCCCACAGAAACAGCCCATTCTGGGGCCCCAGGTGCACTGGATCCAAGGCTACCAGGACCAACCACTCTACAAGTCCTGGGCCATGGGACCTAGCAGCCCTGCTTAAAGCCAGCCCTAGAGAGGGGAAAAAAGAAGATGGTGGTGTGATTGTATAGAGCAGTCTGAATTGTGACCAAGGAAGCCTCTTCTCTTGAGTGTATTTATTTATTCATATTTGTATCCCGCACTACCCCAACGGCTCAGGGTGGCCCTGTATGAGGGAGAGAGAAAAAGTTGCACTTTTGCTGGGAAATGTCTTTTTTTTTTAAAAAGAAAAAGAAAAAAAGAACCTCTGCAAATATCACAAATTTGGTTTTTAAAAGAGCACACAAAGGTAGAGGAGAGCCTGGCAGCATGACAGCACTGGGGTTAGTCAGGGAGGAGAGACAATCAAGTTTTGAAAAGAACAAGTCAGAGCTAAGAGAAACCAGCAAGCAGGGAGAACAGGAACAGAGGTCTTGAACCCAGCAGAACCACTCAGAGGTTTAGAGGAGCAAGGAACGCGGTGACAGAAGCAAAGGGGTCAAGTGAAACATAAAGGAGAGGGGAGCACTGGAATTAGAAACCACAGACAAGGGATGACGGGGGAGAGAGGGAGGAGAAGGACATGGGGTCAAAGTCAGGAGAGGTTTGAAAGCAGCAGCACAGCCAAAAAGGTTAATAGACTGAAGCTCAAGAAAGGAGTGAGTGACAGAAGAGGGTAAAATAGAGTAGAAGAACAATATCGTAGCAGCACGAGTGGCAGATCTAATTACCCAGGCACAGATAGCGGCTGTAACTGACATTATTGTACAGCTGTCCATCAGCCTTGGGTATCCCATCTTACCAGCATGTCCGTCGCATTGAGGTAATGCTTGCTGGCCATGCACTGCTCCAGCTTCTGGGGCACTTGCTTGATGTTCTCAATTTCATCCAGTAAATTCAAGACGTGCTTGTGCTCAATCCCTTCGATCCACAGCTTGCGCAGTTCGTCCCGCTTGCAGTGCAAAAGCATCTTGCACGAGAGAAGATTCTCCTTCACCTGGAAGAGACCACAGCCAACTTCAGGTCACTATAAATCTCTCTGCCGCCGGGCAAGACCTTCCCCTGTTATGTTACCGTAAGCATCAAATGAAACCACAGGCTATAAATCAGGTGGGGAACATCAGGCCTGAGGGGCAAAAAGCAGCCCACGGATAGTTTTTACGTGGCCCCCCTTTCCAGTATCTGGATCCGACTGCTGGATCCAGTTCCTACGCCCAAGCGGTGAGGGAGTAGAGATGAGAGAACACACACAAGAAGAGGGGACAGATCTACAGCCAGTGATGCGAGTTTTCCATAAAAACTATTTGCATTAACAAAAAATTGAATCGGAAAATGTTCCTGTGCAAAGTTCCCTAAAGCCCTCGAAAACTGTCTGCAGAAAACTTTCCGTTGTGGAAAGTTTTCCGCCCCATATCACTGTGTACAGCACAGATCCATGATAATCTGGACCCTCCTCTTCCTGAGTGCACCTCTGCTCCCACTTTCCACGCAGTCCTCAGAGCTTGTGTTAATTTTCAAAGTGGCCCCTGGAAGGAAAGAGCTTCCCCACCCCTGTTATAAACCAACATATCTTTTATAAGATCGGTCTCTTTTTCCTCTCTTCATCAATGAATTTACTTGACCTATTCCAATAGCTCTTATTAAAAACTCCAGCAGAGAATAAGGGCCACATTTTTCCTGTTAGAGACAGACCAAAAGATGGTCTCCTCCCACACCCCAGTCCTCTTGAACAGCCTACAATTTAAGCCCAAGAACAAAAGGAGGCAGATGTGGGAATGTATCAAACAGTAAGGCAAGCTAGGAAGCAGTCGCAAAATGCAGACTGCCTAGCAATTATCACCATGTCTTTTTAAGGTCATCACAGCTAAGTATGAGGAGGAACATGTAGGAAGCCAACGAGGTGGCCTTGCAAGTGTGGATGCATCCTCTACGCAGGGTCTGGATGGGAAAAAGCACCAAGCGGCTTCAAAATGTGGGGGATGGGGAGAATCCAAGAAGTGGGTGGAGCCAACGTTTCAATGGGGGTAAAAGACACAATAAGGCATTGGAGAGAAGGCTACTAAGGGCTTTAAAAACAGGTCAGTAGTCTGTGGTTGATGCCCTGGAGAAGCAGGACCCAGCAAAAGGTCTCAAAGAGAAAAGCAGTGCAGTTACAGCAACAAGCGAAGGAAATCCCATTTGCAGCAGTATTTCAAATGGAAATAAAGGAGGCCTTTATCAAAGTTGAAAGCCCCCATTAATATTAATGGTATCAGAAGAACCACCCAGAGAGGCGACGGTGTGGAACTGGGCACCAGGCATTAATGGAATCTTGGTGCCATAAGTTACATTTTACCACAGCAGCTTTAAAAGACAAACATGCATGAAATCCCATCGACACCGTGACTGAAGAGCCATTTGCTGCCATCATCACCACCGATTCAGCATCTAAGCATGAAACGGGAAGCTAATTGCCTAGTGAAAGCAAATAAATAGCTCCTATTTTGTTCTTTAGGAAACATTTCCTGGCAGCTTAAAGAAAGAAAAAACACTTTAAACAGAACAAAAAGCAGACATGACAATTGGGCAAAGCAATTTAGGAGTGCATTTAAAAATACTATCACAGCAGCAGTGTCTCTGAAGTGTATGCTAGAGCTCAAATTTGAAAGCAAAGTACCAGCTTCTAGATTGGAGTGAGAAGTTCTCAATGCCAAGAGCCATGTACCAAAGTCTTCAGGTGCCCACAGTTTCCTGCCCCAGGCAGAGGAGTTGCTGCGCCACCCGCACGCCGTCTTTTACCGCAAGTCTCGGGGGCAGCATGGGGCCTGGGAATAACCCTAGTCCAGAACCGCACTTTTTAAAACCTCCAACGATGGAGCCTACGACTTCCGTAGGCAACTTGTTCCATTGACACACGGCAGTTACTGTTTGGACGTTTTTCCTGATAATTAACCAAAATCTACCTTCCTGTAACTTGAGCGCCTCATTTCTAGTTCTGCCCTCTGTAGCCGTGCACAACCCTTCCTTGCCATCTTCCTGATGTAAGCCCGTTAAGGGATTTGGAAACTGTAATGCAAACCTCAGCCTAAGAAACCCTGTACAACAGGCATGGAGAAACCTTTCCCTCCCGGGGGCCGCTCTAAAAATTAGTGCAAGCTCCGAGCAGCCACGTAGAATTTGGGCGGGAGAGCACAAGGCTGCACTCAAGAAAAGGGAGGGTCCAGTTCATGGAACGGCCTCCTCTCCTTGTGCACATGTCCTCATCTCTGCTCACTTAATGCACCGTTTTCCTGTGCTTCGGTGCAGAAACTGGATCCAAGGGCCAGATCCAAGAACTGGAAAGGGGCCACATAAAAACTTGCGAGTCTGAGGTTCCCCCACGCCTGCTGTACACAATACGTCACTCTGGTATCAGCAACCTATTCAAATAGGGAACACAGCATAGGATGAGAAACGCTGAGTTAGAATTTGCAACTTGTTTATTTTCACGACAACAGCATGACAATGAATACAAAAGGAAAAAGTTGGTTCCGATTTAAGCACTGATTGAAGCTTTAAAAGAGATGTTTAAAGCAGCTGAAAGTCAGATCAAAAGTTGGTCGCTAAGAATTCCCTTCAAAATCCACTGGTTTTAAGGAAAGGATGTCATGCACATTCACAGGCAAGCAGGCTACTAAGCATGAGCAAAAAACAAACATTTTACACAGACACTTTCACTTGGGTCTCTGTCCCAGTGCAAACATTCACCTTAAGAAAGGAAGGAAGCATCAAAATGGAAAGCATGAAAACAGAACATCAGGTCTACGGTCTTAGCCAGTGCATTCCCCGAGATTAGTGCCATGTCCCTTCAATACAGGTTGACCAAAACTAATCAAAAACATAAATATCAAAAGGTCCTTCGCCCTCCTAGTGATTACCCTAGGTGAGAACTCACGGTCATTGTGACTATACATTTGTTTTTGACCTCTGTGGAGCTTATTGTATTGAGCGAGAATGGACTATGGTTTTTTTGAAATTTAGTGTAATTGATCTCTGCCTTCACGGAGTTTGGCTTTGTACATAAATCCCTGGAATGAACTCTTACCCTTGAAAAGAATCTGGACAGTCTCATTCACTTTTGAAAACGCTAAATGAATTTGAAAACCCAAAAGGGGTCAGTGTGCTACCTCAAAGGGGTCACGGCTTAATGCTCCTGGAGCAAGGCTTTGAAAAGATTCAAGCCATGATCTTCACAGCGCTAGCAAGACAGCAACACAATTTATGTTCCTGGTTTGCGAGACTTAAGTACAGTGTTCCAATGAGAAAGTAAATGATGAGGCAGGGGGGGGCTGAATTCATCAGTTGCAGCAGTAAACAGATCTGGGAGGAATGCACAAGGTGAGCTGTACGGAGCAGGTCAACAATTCTATGACTAGTAGCGCCACAGTTGTTAACCAGAGTAGTAACAACAAATCAGGAAAAGAATAGATGACTGTTCAAAATGTAGGTAAAATTATTCTATGCCAATAGCCTGTTAGGCGTGCGCTCACCCGTGCGCTCACCCGGGGTCGCGGTCGGGGGCAGGGGAGACCAGGCCCCCGATACCGACGACATCAGCAGGAGCAGGAGGCACCAGTGCCCCAGGAACAGACGCGGCGGCAGGAACAACCCTCGCCGCCGCAAGCAAAAGAGGAGGAAGGAAGGTCTGCAGGGAGCGTGGGGGCGGGGCCAGCGGGGACGCCACGCCGCTCGGCACGCCTACAGGGAAAGGCGGGGCCAGCGGAGACGCCGCGCCGCTCGGCACGTCTACAGGAAAAGGCGGGGCTCAGAGCATGCATTCAAAAGGAGGCCAGAGACTGCAGAGCGGCGCCGGTGATCAGCGTTGCTGCAGACTGGCCCCTTGCGAGCGAAACCTTGAAAAGGAATCTAAGGCTAGAGTGTGGTGTGGAAGGAGCGTGAGTGCGGAAGGAACGAGAGTGGTCGTGGCAAGTGTGTAACGTAGTAGTGGGAATTGCAGGAGTACAGGTGGGTGCGTGGGAGGTGTGGGAGTTGGGCACGTCCCCCCCCCTCTCACGGGGTCTACATCCCTCAACTTCTGTACCCTTCCTAGTGTATCCTGTGTGGTTGATCCTCCCCCCTGCGCCCTGGTCCCTGAGTCGCACGCTGCACCTTCACCCCCGTCCCCCCACGATCGGCACGCCCCCTTACCCTGTGTGCATACCCTGACACGTGTGAGAGTGGTGTATTTAGGGGAGTTAAGGGCTGCCTTTGCAGCCAGCACGCTCGAGTGGGGGTTCACTCAGGGCCTCGCTGTCTCCCCCCCTATGATGATATAGGCTGCCTCTTCTCTAGAAGCCAGCGGCCCTATAAGAACCTGAGGGGTGTCCTTCGTTACCAGAATAATGTCCCCCACACGAGCGTCCCAAGGCAGGTAGAATACGACTCGCCGTTGGGCCAGGTCCATTTCCCTTCTTACCCCCCTTCCCATAACAGTATCACCGGCCCCATGGATCTGGCAAAACGGCTGGAGGAGATGGCTACTGCCATCCAATCCCTAGCCATGGAGGTGAAGGATATTAAGGAGCACCAGGTGCGAGAACGGGATTTCGGGATAGGGGCCGAAGCTCCGCCTCTGGTACCCGACCCACCAGAGCCCAGGTGGGGCCCGACGGGGGGGGCTCGGGAACCCAGGCACCCCCTGATTATGAAGTTCAATGGGGAGCGAAAGCAGTTTCAGGGCTTTGTAGCTCTTTGTAAATTAGCATTTCTAGTGCAACCCTTTACGTACCCCTCTGACGAAACCAAGGTGGCATTCATTATTGGCCACCTGGAAGGGTTAGCACTTGATTGGGCCACCCCCTTGTTAGTGAAGGAAAGTCCATTGTTGAAGGATTATGACGGGTTTTTGCGGGAGTTCCAATTTCTTTTTGACTACCCCCACCGTGTGAAGGATGCGGAGGCAGCGATAACGACATTAAAACAGGGCAGAGGACCCCTGTTGGAGTACGTGACACGATTCCAGCACCTGGCGGCGGAACTGGGTTGGCCCGACCATGTGTTGAAGGTGTTGTACCGAAAGGGGCTGAACGAGGAACTCAAGGACCAGTTAGCGATGACTGAAATGCCAGACACCTGGCCGAAACTGGTCAACCTCACGTGTCAGATTGAGGATCGATTGTCGGAACGACGGCGGGAGAGACG
>QEPC01000343.1:4548106-4582855 GCA_003113815.1 Sphenodon punctatus
TTCTTCTAGACCTGTTTTCCAGGTCTTCTACTTTATTCTTTAAATCCTGCATTGCCACCTCTGCCCCTGTCACTTTTTGTTCAACATTATTCCCCCAATCTTCTTGGTCACTTATTCTTTGCTCTATTAAGTCCATCCTTTTGCTCATTCCCTCCACCTGACCCTTTAGATCTTCTAGCATATCATTTGTTTTGCTAATTCCGATTTTGTTAATTGCCAGATCTTTCTTTATGGATTTTAACAAGTCCAATACTTGCGTTTGGGCCTCTGTGTCTTTCTGCAGGTCCTTTTCTGTTGGGCCTGCCATTTTAGGCTCCCCCGCTTCTCCTCTTCTCGCACTACGGCGTGGAGTGCTGGGTCGCTCCAAATTTAAATTTTTTTCCCTTTTTATTCGGCGCACATGCCTTGTAAGTTACGCCGGGGTTCTGCAGCTTTTTTTTGTAGAGTTTAAGCTGTTTCAGGTGCGCTGTTGCATTAGGCCCACTGGGAGCTCAGCCAAACATGACCTGCTGCCTCAGCATGCCCACGTGACCCATTATGCAAATATTAATGCTCGTGGTGAATTTGGCTTCACTGGTTGCAGAACTTAAGATTTTTTGGTGCAGTGAACTCAGGTCCCTGGACATAGCTCACCAAGGATTGGGAACAAGTGTTCCTTGTCTAGTGCCCCCTCTCAGTGTCCTAACAAGGCGGGGGGGGGGGGCAGCATACATATAAGCTAATGTATGCCCTCATGTTGATATGCGGGCCGACATACAGGCATGCATCTGTTGGAGGAACCACCAGCTAGGAAAGAGACTCCACACCTCAGCGAAAAGCGGAGCTCACAGCTGGTGCCCAGAGCTTCTTCCCCAATTGGCGCACGGACCCTCCCTTCCCAGCCAGCTACTTTGTGCGCCAGTCACAAGCCCTGTGTGCCTCCTTCCATTGGCATGCAAAGCAGCTGGTTGGTTATTATTATTATTAACATTTATATAGCGCCAGCCGTGTGACCTGGTGCTGTACAGAACATAGAACTAGACGCGGTCCCTGCCTGTGGCTTACAATCTAAAAGACAAAGGCGGGGGGGTGGGGGAGGCAGGGAGAGGGGACAATGGGAGAGACAGGGGAGAAGACAAACAAACATTCAAGTGGATGTGATGTCTATGGGGCAGTGAGTGCCAGCCAGCCGCCATTCCTGTCCCCTCCCCAGCCAGCACTCCAAGCGTCGCGGCCAGCCGCTCTTATTCCCTTCTCAGACGAATGGGCAGGGGACAGGAATAGCTGCCGGCATGGGAGTAGGTGGGGGCGCTACACACCCACAACCCATGTGTTAGGTGCTGACCCACATGGGATGTGGCCAAGTGTAATGCGACGTTCAGCAACAGCATGTGGAGCTATCGTCCTGCATACAATCCCCATAACCCAGAGCCGGCCCCAGGGTTTGTGAGGCCGTGTGCGAAGTCTTGGTGCAGGGCCTAATTTGCATAATTAGGCCCCGCCTAATTATGCAAATGTATATACTCCCTCTGGATAGGAAGGATTCCCATTCTCCACCACTCCAAGCACGGCCTCCCAATGCTTCTCACACACACACACACACACACACACACACACACACACACTACCTCCCCAGTCTACCACCACTCCCCAGGAGTGGTTCCACTGCAGGGGCAGCCAAGCGGGCAGTGAGGCAGGCACAGAGAGACTGACTGCATCCACTGCCTTACTGGGGGAGGGGGGTGAGCTTAGCCAGTCTGGCCTCCAGGGCCTGTTGCTGCCCGTGCTGCCTGTGCCTTGTGCACACATGCAGTGCGACCGGTCCAGAGGTGCTGCTATCAAACACACCAGACACCAAAAATGCAGCTAGCTTATTAAGCGCATTGTGCCATGAAAAGAGACATAGAACCAGTTCAGTTGTGCCCCCATAATCAGTTCATACTGCCTCCCCCATAACCAGTTCATTTGCGCCCCCGCCCCCATATAATCAATTCACGCTGCCCCCACCCATAGCCATTTAATTTGTGCCCCCGGGCCAGCATGAATTGATTATATGGGGGGCGCAAATGAACTGGTTATGGGCTGCGGGTTTAAAGACAGTATTCCTGTTGGCAATAACTTCATTAAGAACTACATAAGCTCCACAATGGATAAGCGTTTATTTAATTTGATTCGTGCATTATATTCAGATTCCACTCTGGTTGTGAGGGTGGATGGGCAGGGCCATATCACACCCCCAATAGGGACCCCAGTTGGGGTGAGACAAGGTGTGTTCTGGCCCCCATTCTCTAACATTTATATAAATGAGATCATCCCGCTGATGGTGAACGCTAGATTTCTTTCCACCAAAATTGGCCTCTAGACCGCTCGGCTGCCTATTTTATGCCGACAATGTGGCTCTGGTGTCGCAGACGCGTCTTGGGCTTAACAGGCAGCTGGAGGAATTTGCAGTTTTGTGAAGTTAATAAGCTTACAATTAACTTTGAGAAGTCCAAAGTTATGACGTTTACCCGTAAGAAGAAAACCCATAAGTGGATGATAAGGGGCCACCAGATTCAGCAAGTTACTACCTTTATGGACTGCTGTATCCTAAATCTGGAGGGTGGCAAGAACGTATACAGAGGGCTATTGTGTCCTCTAAGGCACAGGCACAGGCCATTTACCGCTTCTTTACAAAGACAGGCAGGAATGCTATATTACCGGCTATACAGACTTTGAACGGGAAGGTAAGAGCCCACGCTCTTTATGGGGCTGAGTTATGGGCACCCTTCTATGCACAAAAGTTTCACTCTGTCCAAGGCAGATTCTTACAGGGACTTTTGGGCAGCCCGAAAGGCAGACCATATGCAGCGATAAGGGCAGAGCTGGGTCAGGTTTCCTGGCAGCAGTCAGCAAACGAGTTGGCCTTAAAATTTTGGTCTAAACAGTTTAGCAAACAAGGTTCTGAGCTCCTTCAAGAACTTAACAAGGATTCTTTTAGGAATCCATGGCAAAAGATCATGGATGACCAGTTGGGGAAGCTTGGACTGTCTAGGGAATACCTAGCCCACAAGCCCCAGGCCGCGGTTTGTAAGGAGATAATATCCAGAGCAAGTGATATAGAAAGGCAGACAGAGCTTGCCAGGATTAGTGCCTCCTTACATCTGGCTGATTATTGCTCTTGGGTTTCGGGTCCGGGGCAAGTAGCCAGGTATCTGGAAACCGGAATTTCAATTAGATGTAAGCATCTCTTGTTTAGAGCACGTGCCAATGCCCACTCTTCACATGTTCTTGAAGGTCGATTTAGGGGAACCCCTTTCTGCGATAGGATATGCCCGTTTGACCACTTAGAAACTGGTCATACATATTTTGTTACATTGCCATCTTTATGATCGGCCGAGGGCATTATATCTTCTGCCTTTATTGGCAAAATTTCCAGGCAGGTCGGACCTTACTTTATTAGCCAAGGTCCTTGATAGCCAAGAGCCCTCGACTATTCAGAATGTAGCATCCGTTCTTCTTCAGGCGTCTCTCCGTCGGAAAGACTTTATAGAATTTAGGTCAATTCAAAGTGAGGAGGAAGGTTGCACCAGGCCTTAGGTTTCGCTAGGTTCTGCTATGAGTTCGCCAAGGGAATTGTGATCCCGGGCTCCCCTAAGTAATCTTGACTGAGGGGAGGGGGAATATTTGGTACAAAATCTTCTTGATTTGACTAGATTTTATTTCCTTTATGATTTTCAGAAATATTTATAAGGGATTATTTGTATTTGGTGGGTTGTTTATTTATGTATTATATTGGGTTACAGATGGTCACTGTGTGACAAAGTGAACTGTAAGGCTTTAGTGGGGTTCCCCCGTCTCTTGCCTTATCTTCTTCAAAATGAGGACCCATTTTGGGAATAATTTAGCTTATTTTATATATTAATTCTGTATTGGAATGATCACTATGTAAACAGATTCTATGCATATATTGTATTATGTATGCTTTTATGCAACAGCCTGTGGCTAAGCAATAAACTGAACTTAATAATCTCAGAACCATATTTGCAGATTTATTTTCCAAGACAGAATAGATATTGCTTTACATCCTAAATTCCTACCTAAGATAGTGTAAGTAAGACAGTTGTGGGAACGTGACCCTTTTTACACAGGCCTCTCCCAGCCATGAACACACAGATTTCTGTGTGTTCATGGGTGGGGAAACCCTGTGTGAACGCCGCGGTGCACATGCCCATGGTGAATGGGGGTACGTGCGCACCCACCTAACACGCATCCCCACTCACCACCACCCCCCACACTCGTCCCCACACAAGGAACAACCGGGGGAAACAGTGGTTACTCCGTGGGTGTGGATGAGCGGTGGGTGAGTGGGGATGTGTGTGCAGCCGTGTGCATGACCCACCCATGCACTGGCGCGCCCACGGACTCCCCACCCGGCGGAGCCATGTAAAAATATCATGTGAGGAGCCACTCGAAGAAGAACAGAAGGTTGCTACCTTGTAAGCAAGGTTCTTTGAGATGGCTCCGAACATTATCACAACACCCACCCTTCCAGCCCCGCATGGAATTCTTTTCTTATATTTCTAGAAAGGGTTGGAAGGAACGGTCATTCTGAGGGGGAGAGTACTTTTTATACTAGAGGCACTCGAGACCATCATGTGGTCTATTATTTGAATAGGCTGAATGCAGAATCCAGTTGTGAGAATGCAGAATCCAGTTGTGAGAGCCATCTCGAAGAACCTTCTTTACAAGGCTACAGCCTTCTGATCAGCACATGGGGAGGAGCTGTTTGTAAACAAACAGCATTCCGGTGTCCCTGCTGCTGCTGCTGAAACAGTGTTCCTAGGAGGGAGAGGCAGGTGACGGATGGGGTCTGGAGCCAGGGAGGGGAGGAAGAAGAACTTATTGGGGGAGCTTATTGGCGGAGAAGCTGGCTGCAGCCTGCTGCCCAGCCAGGCAAGTGCGGGGTCCCAGCTGGCCACGGGGCCATGTGCAGCTGCACATGTGGCGCATGCCTGGGGCCGGCCCTGCCATAACCACTCCCACAGCTCACAGACCCCAGGAAGCTTCAGCGGCACGTCGACGACTTTTTTAAGCTCTCTCAGGAAGCGGGAACAATACACACTCAGGCAGCGTCTGCTTATGGCAGCCACAGTACGGGTGCCCAAGAGCAGCATGCAGCTTGCAAGCTGCCGTTTGCTTACCTCCAAACTATTACATTAAAAGAACCTCCACTTACACAATTACTTGTTGGGTTTTTTTTAATATGAGAGAGAATGAGAATGAACACGTGTGTGTTGGATTCATTAAAGGAAAGGTGTCTTTCCTTATGTGTGTTTGCTATCAGTGTATTTGCTCATCAATCTGAAACAAATTAATGCATCCTAATTTATTACCATTTACATCTTGCAATTTGGAGTGACTATTTATACTCCTGAAGATAGCTGCAGCTATTAACTATTATTCTAGTGCCTGGTGCCAGCTCCAGGTGCACAGCAGACGCTCCCACGATAATGGGGCCTCTGCCCTCAAGAACGCATGGCCTAGACATCCGATGTGACACAGCTAGTTAGGATAAGGGAAGGCAAGGAACAAAAAGAAATCAATTGAAGAATATGCACATCATGGTATTTCCAGTCATATTGCCAAGTCTGAGCATATGCCAGAGGCAATGGAAGACTTTGCTTTTTTTGGCAAAGCATTCTGCAGGTGAGAATAGGAGTTGGGTTTCCTAAAGGGATTTTAAATGTATCTTTATGATGGGTTATATTGTAAGCTACCCTGAGCCTTAGGGGAAGGGTGGAGTATCAAAGTTAAAATAAACGAACAACAAAATTTCAGAAAAAATATTGACTCCCTATAGGGGCTATGGTACTTCTCCAGTAAAGGGCAGATTTGCAAAAGGGAAGCGGACATTTCTTGTAGAGAAAGTAAAGTTGCCGTATTGCTAAGAGGCAACAGAAACCATAGATATCACTCTACTACTTTGTCTCTATGACTGGATTTCTTGACATTTTCACCCCACCCTTCCCATTAAGACTCGAGGTGTGTTACAATACATTAAAACAATACAGTATAAAGAAGCAGTATATAACAAACCAGTAAACAAGAAAACTGCTTCTATTCAACGAATGTTCAAAACAGAAAAGTTTTAATAGATTATAACATTAAATACAAGTCTACCTTAACAAGTGATTAAGTGCAAGTCTACCAAATTAGTCAATAAATCAGCAGATAAATCAGCAATAAATCAGCAGATATAATTGAATACAATCCAATCTAATTAGCCAAGCAAGAGAAGCAAAATTATCCAAAATGTTGGAGAACAGACAACTAAAGAAACAATTTCAGTTAATTAACCAAACAGAAGCAGCAAGTTAGTCCAAAATGCTGGAAAAGTTCTATGCTCAACGTTTCGCTGACGATTAGCTTCCTCAGGGTTCTTTTCACTTCCAACCTCTTTTTGTTTACAGGACAACTGCTTTATATCAAAATCTAAAGAGATATAATTTAAACAAATGCTGAAATGTTTTAACAGGTATCTCTTTACACGTATTGGGGAAATGTTCTTTGCTTTTACTTTGTCATAAGAATTCCTATCTGCATTATACGTTACATACAATATACAGTCCCATTAGGATTACATTTAGGAAAATGCTCAGCAGATGGAAGATGCCACTCCCCCATGTTGCTTTCACCAGCCCTTAGAGAGATCCTTTTCTTTTGCATTACCAAATGCCTTCTTATCTGTTAAATATATTATAGCTTATAGACATATTGTATAAGTTCCTATTAGTTACTAAGCCTAGCTAATACCCAGATTACATTTATACTGGAAAAATGCTGAACAATTAGAGGATGTCACTCCCCAAGACCCTATCCATATCAAAGCCTTTCATTAGCCCTTCAAAAAACAAATGCCTTACTAGTTCCTTAGTCCTTTAATTTTGAAGTCCTTGTTTGGGTAGATATTTCTTCCCCCAAGTTTTATTTCTCTACTACAATTCAGAGAAAAACAAGGAAAAAATATGTTAATTTTCGATTTTCTTTCCTTTACTTTTAATCCTTCAACTCAAACCACAACTTATTGCATACCTTAGCTCTCTGTCTCATAGTCCTTCTAAACCCTGTGGGATCAGTCTGAACACTTCTACAGAAGTTTTTTCCTTCTACTAGCAGACGGACTAAAGTTACAAACTGCTATTAGGGTCAAAGGATGCTGCTTCCTTTTAAAGAGTGATTAGTCCAATCACAAGCTACACCTCCATAGGACAACCTACTCAACAGTTGAGGAGGATCCCCTGTGTTAATCCTCCAATTTACCAATTATATTCCCTTTCTCTGCTTTCTTTTCTCTCTTATCTCAGAACCAGCATTATTGGCTAATTCGGTAGACTTGCACTTAATCACTTGTTAAGGTAGACTTGTATTTAATCACCTCACCTGTTATAATCTATTAAAGCTTTTCTGTTTTGAACATTTGTTGTTTCTATTAAACAGGTTTTCTTGTTTACTGGTTACAATACATTAAAAACCATCAAAAAGACGCACAGAATAAAACTAAAATATAAGAATACCCAAATGAAGCCAAGAAAATCTCCTAAACCACCACACCCTGGCCCAAACAGAAGGGCCTAAACGAATCTCCGAGGGAAGGGGGTTCTATAACTGGGCGACAGTCACCAAGAACGCTTCTCTGGGCATTTTCAGACAAGATGCTCTCCACTCACTCCCCATCCACTATACGTGTTGTAGGGCTGCCATGCTGCCCTGTCGCATGTATAGCGGATGAAAGGTGGGTGGGAAGTGTCTTGTCTGAAAACGTCCTCTGTGCGCCCTTGTTGTGTGAACTTGGTGGCGAGATGGTACCCGCAAGAGGGCTCTCCCAGCTGACCTCAGAAGCCATGACAGGGCACGAGGGGAGAGGCAGTCTTTCAAATATTTGGGGCCCAGACTGTCAGGGCTTTGTAAGTCAGAACAAGAACCTTGAATTGTGCCCAGAAAGCTATCGGGAGTCATTGCAGACTCTGCAGCACCGGTGTAATGTACTGGGAGCACCTAGCTCCAATGAAGCTGAAGTAGGCTAGGATGGAGGCTGTGCTGCTGATGGGAAAGAGATGCTCCTATTTCTGGCCAATCACCTGTTCAGCAGAAAGCGAAAGTAACCTGCTGGCAGGGCAAGGCCGAACCTCTTCTGGACCAGGGAGAAGATGGAGCTGTGGCTTTCAGCACAGGCAGGGAGGGCACGGATTATTCTGCTTGTGGGTTCCAGCACTTAAAACAAGATTACTCCAAGTCTTCCTTCAGGATCCTTTGAATGCACAGAGCTTGACACTGGGTGAAAAACAGACATGCACCGTAACGCGGCTTTAGCACAGCTTTAACATTTCTTATGCATGTTGTAGGGCTGCACAGGGTGCCAATACAGGTCTGCAGTATGCATAAGAAATGCTAAAGTAGTGTTGAAGCAGAGTTAAGCTGCATGTCTGTTTTCATCCACTATCAGGAAAAGTAAGCCAGCACAGGAGACAAAAGGATCACTGCTCCAAAAAGACCTTAGATAGGGAGCGTAGGCCTCTCCAGCCAACACACGCCCTTCAGGACTGACCCAGGAAACGTTATAGAGACACGGCCATGCCTATATAAACCTAATAGACATAGGCCTTTTTAAACCATGCCCTCTCAACCATGCACCACTGATCATTGGTTCTCACTTCTGACATTGCTTAAAAGGCCAGCCAACTAGAATGTCATTTTAGACTATCCGTATCAACAACCCAACTCTAACTATAAGCACTTCACTTTTGGCAAGAATTAGATTTACCTTGTTAGATTAAGCAAAATTAAAGAAAACCGTGGAAGCATCAAGATGGGAGAGACGCGTCGTCAAGGTTTATCCCGTCCAAACCCCCTGCTTGGTGCAGGAGGGCTACAGCTACAACATCCCCAAAAGATGGCTGCCAAGCCTCCTCTTTAAAATCTCCAACGATGGAAAGTCTACATCTTCCTTAGACAACTTGTTCTATTAGGAAATTTTTCCTGATATTTAACCAAAATCTTGGAATCTGAGTCCATCATCTTGCCCTCTGTGGCAATGGACGGAATAATAACCGTACTCCCTTCCTTTTATCTCTAGAAAGGGAGTAAGTTCAACTTCAGTAACTAAGGACCACACCAATGCAGCCAGCATTAACCTCTTTTTCTACGTTGTGAAGATTAACCCCACATTCTCAAGAGAGTTTTGTCTCAGTGAGTAACTGGTTAAGATGGTGGTTCCCAAATTTTATCCTATGGTGCCAACCTCCACAAAGACAAAGTTATCTGTGCCAACCACCCTAGATTTAAAAATTCCCATTAAGGCTTAAAAAATTTTTAGAACATCATTAAGACTTGGAGAACAAAGGGGGTGTGTGTTGCACAGTGGGGGTGACTGGGGAAAGGAAGAGAGAACAGGGCAGTAAGGATTGATGGGGAAGGGACTTGGGCAGCAGGAGGAGGGGGGAGGTGCCAGTGAAAGGAACCAAGGCAGCAGGGAGAGAGGGATGGCGGGTGGACATGGGAGAACAAACTACGTATGTGCAGCACTCTAGGCACTGACAGGGAGACAATGACATACACACACTGGTGTCTAGTCTCCTGGCTTTGACTTTTACCCAGGCTTGTGCCACCCTGGAAACAGTTTGGGAATCATCGGTCTAAGGGATCTGGACCCAATTGATTCGTGCTACCTTGGAGAGGAGCGGGATATTTGGTTTACTTTGGACCCAGTTCTTTTCAAGCACTGAAAATAATGAGCTTCAGGGAAGGGAGGGGAGATGCAAAGAGACAGTCACGGCTAAGAGATGGATGATCTAGACCCTCCTGCTCCATCTATCCTGAGCCCACTCCCTTAGCCACGTCCTAGCCTGCCTGCAGACCTTGCATTCATGTTCAAAGGGTTCTCTTCCGCTGGTCTAGAATCCCATTCTTAAGAAAGCCTTCCGGTAGTAAGGTTAGTTTAAGCTTAAGGGGGCCCCAATCTAATGACTGAATTGGTGTTTGGACAGTCCTCTCTATCACCTCTTGCATACGGCAAGCAGAAGAGGGTAATTTTCAGGAAATGCTGTTCACGCTCCCTCCCTATAACCAGGATCTAAATATCACTGCTGAAAACTCAGGCCACTATCTTTACCAGTATGTAAGCTTTCTGGTATCTTACCGAGGACACTGTACCATGCAGGGGATGAGAAACACTTTGTATATTCCGTTAGAACAACCAACTGGCCCTTTTCTCAATACAGAAGAGAGAAAATAACCAAAGGCTAGGAGCAGAAACGCATGTCAATTTCCTTTCCTATGTCTATCGAGGTATTTCAGAGCAACAGGGTCAAGTAGTTTGAAGGGAAAATCACTGAACGTCACTACTGCTCTCTACCGCTATACAATCTGGCTTTAACTTTGGACTTGTTAAAACAATGGAGCCTGCAAGGCAAACTTAAAAAAACCACACACCACAACTCAGGATCTCCTGAAGAGATGGAAGTAAGAAAATTGGGACCAGTTACTCGAGAAAATTGACTTGTCATTTGACAGTAACACCAATTGCGGTATTGCGTGGATAGCAACAGATAACTGTCTGCGAGAACTTAAAGGGTGAAAAAACACGGAGGATGGAAGCGATTGGTTTAGCGTGTTCCAGAAGGGTAACTACAGCAATGAGGAGCAAAGAAAACACGTAAGTGGAATATTAAGATCCAGCTGACCGCATCTACCAGCCTTCAAATGTTCTCAAGGGAAGCAGAGCCAGCCCCACCTTTTGAAACATAAAACAAAATTAAGCAAATCACTAACGGAGTAACACCCACCTGCCCCCCTGGAAAAGCAGCAGCCAAGAGAGATGGGGCTCCCCTCCCTCCCCCTCAGGGCACTGGCTACTTTTTTGTAGCTGTGTACCCCCTTTTCAGCTTCAGCAAAGAGTCAAGCACTCCTAACTAATCTGCACACATTTACACAATCACGTGATTGGAGAAGCAGGGCCACGCTCCAGATCCCCAAGGAATTCTTCATGCACCCCGAAAGGTCTGCAGACCCCAGTCTGGGAACAACGCCCTAGGGAAAACAGCCTCTGGAAGGGAGAAAGAGCTTTTATACATCTGGTTCTCTTTAAAACACACCTCAAGTAACCTTTCTACAGGAAGGTTCTCTTAATGGCAGCCAACATTCTAGCCAAAGAGATGACACGGAAAGGGGACGACAAGTCTAGTTTGGTATCTCTTAGCTTGCTCTGTGTGTGTCACAGAATAAGCAGCAACCCTACAGGCAAGGGATAACACAGGAAAGAAGGAAGCCTAACAGCTTTGTGTGCAGAACAGCCGCTGACAGCTGCGTCCCCTTTCCAAAGGCCTCAACAATAACCGACAACTCTATAGCCCTGCCCATGACTCCTTAGGAGAAGACTCTTCTCATTTCTTTTCTTAAAAGGGTCTCAGTTCCTACTGCCAGGATTTTGTTTCAGAACAATGAACATATTTTCAGAGACTGGGGGGGAGGGACATGAACCCTCTTGTCTTCAGCAGAGAGTTTGGAAAGAGCAACTGGATGAGAGGTCTCGTTTTGAGGCTTTCGTACTTGAGGAAACGTCGTGTGCTGGCCCGAAAGCTTACATACTCTCGCTAGTAGAAGCTGGTTCCGTAAAAACATCTCAACTAATTTGGCTCCATTTCTCAAATTTGAGACCAAGGCCATGTTCCCACAAACACTTAACCCAATACAGTGTTTGTCTCCTGAACTGTTCACACAGACAGAGCACTGAACCATATTTATTCCAGAGTAGTAGGGGAAACATGAACTCTTACAAAATCAGGAATACATACTCCCTTCCGGAGGAAGCTCGCCTGGCCCCAAGCCTTTTAACATTTCGGCGGAACTGTAAGACCTGGCTGTTTGCCCAGGCCTTTGGGAGGGAGGGTGGGGAGGGACGATTTTAGTCCCCCACCCATTTATTTATTATTTTATATGTCTAGCCCTGTTTTTTATATGTTATATTTTATATTTAATATTTGATGGTTTTAAAATGAATTTTAATGTTTTGATTGTTTTATTGTTGGAAGCCGCCCCGAGCTGCGTTGCAGGAGGGGCGGGGTACAAATTTGGAAAATAAAATAATAATATAATAATACTACCCTTCATCTTCTATTTTAAAGAAATTGTTCATGCTAATGCTTATGAGTGGGAGAGCAGTGACCTTGGTTCAGCGATGATCATTGCATCTGAGTGGGGGGTGGACCGGAATTGACACAGTACTGCTTCGGCTTACAACAGGGATGGGGAACCTTTTCCCTCCCAGGGGCTGCTTTAAAAATTAGTACAAGTTCTGAGGGCCCCACAGAAGTCAGGGACATGGGTGTGTTCAGGAACAGGATGGTCCAGATCATGGATCAGTGTCATAGATCGGTCCCCTATCCTTGTATACATGCCCTCATCTGTCCTAACTATGAACTCAATTTTACATTGCTGGGGGGTAAGGATAGAAACTGAATCCAGATCCAGAAGCTAGCTGAGGGCTGCATTTAGCTCACAGGCCGCCAGTTCCCCACCCCTGGTTTACACTGTTTGCCTGAATGCTACTAAAGGGAAGCAGTTACTTTGATTAAATTAAAATTGAAGTAGTTCTTTGGTTTACGCTGTTCGTCTCAACACTACCAAACTGGAGTAGTTACTTCGATTTAATTAAATCCAAGTAGTTACCTTCAGTTTACCTCAGTTCATTGGAATGCGGCCTAACATGGCAACCACTCTTTCCCTAGACTTCTCCCACCTCTCTCATGTCAAATAAATACTTAAATACCAAAAAATAATAATAATGATGATAATGAAGTAGTCAGGCTCAATCTAGGCCAAAGGAACGTCATGCAGGAAGTTGGCAGTTCTCAAACTTTTTAGGCCATGCCTCTCCCACACACTATCCTATGCCCATGGTACTTGACCTCATCTCCCTCTTCAGTTCATCCCTTGCTCACTCACTACCCCATGCACCTCCATTGCTGTTACTGTAACTCCCCTAGGTCATAGTGGCTAACCTAGTGCGGTTTTCAGATTTGCCCTGGTTTCCCCATGTCTAGAACACACTGCAATTCCATGGCCGTCACCGTCTTGGAAATTACCCTTACATCAGTCAGATCAGAACTTGTGGTTTGAGAGTCACTCGCGTAGGCTAGGTTCATTGTCCACCAATTGATGATGCAAGGGCCTTTGGGTCGAACCCTGATCAGGGGGAAGAATGCCAGGCAAGTGGCTTCCATTTAAACCAGTGACCCTTCCAGGGGCCACTTTGATAATCACTACAAGCTCTAAGGGATGCAGAGAAGTCCAGGGTGCACTCAGGAAGAGACGGTTCCAGACCATGAATCCCTCATCTCTGCTCCCCAGCCCTGAGCTCAATTTTTCAGCACTTGGGGGTAGGAACTGGATCCAGGGGACACACAAAAAACTAGGCAGGGATCACGTTTGGCCTCTGGGCCAGGAGGTTCCCCATCTCTGGTTTAAACAGAGAGCACTTGCCCCAATTTTTTTTGTCCTGCCAGAAGCAAGGAGAAACGTGCCTGTGCCATGCCAGAGATGGGGCACGAAACACTTCTACACATGCCTCACTCCATTAATCCCCGTTGGAGAAATGAACCCCAGCCTCTCACAACAGGCAGGGACAATGAGAACTATACTAACAAGAAACCCAGAGGCTCCCCAATGCTGGGTTGAGACTGGTGGAGGGGATGAAGGTAGAGAGGGAACACAATGCATGGCATTGTGTTCCCTCTCTACCTTCATCCCCTCCACCAGTCTCAACCCAGCATTGGGGAGCCTCTGGGTTTCTTGATGTATCTTTCATGTCTTCATTGCTGTCTGGAGTGACAGGATTAAACTGAAATCTTAGAAAGGGTTGCTAGGGAAAATGTTCACGAACTACTGCATTCAACTATTTCTTCCCTACCGTCCTTCTTTCCCAGGGACTGAAACTGCTCACCTTCCGCTAAGCTCTTCGCTGTGGGGCACTTGCTATTATGGTGTTTTGCTTAGTTTTAATGGGATGTTTTTTGCCAAGCTCAATGGGCAAGGTAATATATGAACACGAGTATTTACACCACCTTTCAGATGATTTTCCTACTCCAGGAAAGCATCTCTTCTCAAGCAGGCTGTGAATCAGAGAGTTTACAGGGAATGTCCGTTAAACTCAACACGATGTAAATCCACATCTAGAGTAAGCCTTCGAGACTCAATCGCCACCAAGAGGGTCTGAACTGAGCTGCCTAAGCTACTTGGCAGAGGGGATTGGGTAATGCAACTATGTCCGGCACGCTGCACAGCATGGCATGGGATACTTAAAATTCTCAGGATTATACATGTTTCTGCTAACACTGCAAAAAAGCAAACCAAGGGCATCTACATGGACTTCAATTCCATTAAAATGTGTGGTGGGGAAGGAGAAAAGTCAACAAAGTGTTTGCCAAATAGAAAGGATCAAAATTGTTTGGGAAAAGAACTTTTAACTTTCAAGCTTCAAAAAAAAAGGTTTGACAAACAGAAGATAGCATTATACAAAAAAAATAATATTAATATTAAAAAGCTAATGTATATTTATAAAACAGATGAGTCGCTCTAGACCAAAAGCATCTGAAATTGAGATGCTGCAAAGAACAGAATCCAATCTAAATACAATATATTTGCAGATCATGTATTCATTGGGGATCCTTAATAGGCTACTCTCAGTAAGGTGAGGCGATTAATTTGTTTTTGCAGTTCTCACTTTTTCTGAAGTAAAGCCTCTGCAATTTTTGTCTGCACACTTCCCTGTCAGGCTAGAAAGTTCTCAACACCACAATCAGAACTATGCTAACTCAATGGTAGCTTGAGACGGTTATTTTCTTGGTCGTATTTTTTTTCTACAACAGAAAACCATTTAATCAGACATTTTTAAAAAGAATTAAATAAAATAATGATATTCAAGTTTATGGGTCAAACCAGATTCTTCCTCAAGCATCACTTCTCCATGGAGAGACTTCAGCAAAGGAAGAGCATTTGGTAAAGGACATGACTAGTGCCCTGATCACATTACATCTTATCCTAAGAAATCTGAAACCAAATCTTTATTGCCTTTGTCATTCAGTAATTTTCAATTTAGTAGAAGGGCCCAATTCTCACCTCATTCCAGTCTAAAAACAACAACAAAGCTAGAGTACAACAGTATAACCTAGCAAAGAGAATTCTCGTGCAAGTGGAAAGGTAGGAATTTGGTATTTTGTATTCATTTCTAACACAGCAAAGAGGAGGTAATTGCTAGAGCAGGGAAATAAAGCAGCAGTAGGTAATATAGCAGCACAGATGCTCAGCAAAAGGTTTCCAGCTGTAATGCATTTTGTGCAATTGGGACACCTCAAAAACAAAGCTTTCCTCATCAGAAGTCTCTATGTGAATCAGAGATAGAAATTACCCATGTCACTGCTCGGGGGCAATACACATCCCATTATCTAAGCTCCTGGGACAGGAGTGGTCTCTTTCCCTACAGGGCAAGACACACCGAGAGATGAAGGGTCCAAGTGCCTTCCAGATCCCGGGAGAGGGTTTGATTTTTCTGTCCCCATCGGCACTCACATTTGCCCAGACACTGAGAAATGACATGTCCGGAAGCTGCAGCTATCCGCAAATAGACAATTCAAGACTATGGAAAACACAGATACCACAAACCTTCAAACCATCAATCAGCATTGCAGGAGCAGGATTATAAACTAGTAATACATTACCTGGACAGCAATCTATTCTATGCATTTTTAGTACTCATCTCTGTAGCTCTCCAGAACAGTTTCTCTCTGACGTTTTAGGCCATGCACCTCTCCATTTTTGGTCATGCTAGTTGATCATCCCCTGCTCCACACCTAAAGCCCATGTACATATACCTGCTCCCTCATTCCCCCATCTCTGCGTCTCTTTGATTTGCTACTGTAATCCTCTTCGCTCTAGCTGAACTTAGGAAAATTCCAAAAATCACACTGACTTGCCTACCTGTGAAACAGGTAGGCGGCAGCCATTTCCCATCACCATTTTATTTATTTATCTTATTTGTTTACAATTTTATACCCCGACCCTTCTGCAAAGCAGCTCGGGGCGGCTTACACTTAAAACAAAAATATCACACACATAAATACCAATATAAAACCACATGGTGAAGCCGTAAAACAAACATGAAACAAAAACCCACCCTAGTGTGCAAGTTCTCCCTAGCTCAACCAGAGCGGGGCTGGAGATTTGGTAGCTGCATGCTTTCCCACATACACCCCTAAAATACATAACTACGGCTACGGTGAAGTGTTTCCCCACGGGGGGGGGAACGTGACATTTTTTTAAAAAAAAATTGGGGGGGCGGAGAAGAGAACTGTAAGGCCTCCTCCACCAACTAATTCTGGAGCCTTAATAATAATAATCTTTATGTTTATATAGCGCGCGCGCACACACACCCCGCCACGGCACTTGGAGTGCTTTATATACAATAATTTAAACTCTTTTTTCTTTTAATTCTCATGACGACGTTATGAGGTAAATTAGACTAAGAGAATATTGTGAGTGGCCCAAGGTCACCCAGTGAGTTTCTGGCTAAGGCAAGACTTGAACTGGGATTGCCCCTTATTTCCCAGTCCAAGGACTGCATCCTTAGCCATTGCACAACGTTGGGTGTTTTTACACACACATTTCTCCTGCATGTTTGCTGTTACATCCTGAACTTTCTGTGTGTCTAAATCACTCACTCAGATCTTAAACATCCGGCTCTTTGAATTCTTTGTAGAACTTCTTCCAGAACTTTTGTGTGTAAAAGGGTCTCCTGGTAAACTGCTTTGCTCCAGGCAGCTGTGGTCGCTTGGTTTCCATGGCAGCCCCTCACATCTACAGCTGCGGCTACTTTAGGCTGCCTCAGGGCAGTGTGTGTGTGAAAATTGCATCCAGGAGCTACTTGTGGATTTGTAAACCCAGAAGATTGAAAAATCCAGAACTTTCAAGTGTGTGTAAAAATGCCCACTGGCTCTTAATTAATTGAATTTTCTGTACTTTTTTTCCCCCCTAACTCATCCCACCCCCTTGCTTCTGTATCTTTATTGCCCATATCTGTATTTTCCATAGTCTTGAATTGTCTATCTCTGGATAGCTGAAACTTGCGTTACATCTCAAATCCCTATCAACTCTTCAGCAATGAGAATATTCTCTTTCAGTTCAGGATTTAAAGTACTGACCATTTTGGCGAGGCTTTTAAAATATACCCACAACTTATTAATTCGCAAGTTGATGAGCAGATATTCCCCCATCCTTTATAACGGAAGGAATACTGGATGCTTTTCCAAAACACAAAAAAATTGAATATTCTATCACACGGTGCAGTAGCATATCAGATGACGGCAGAAGAGGAGAAATATCAGATTAAACTCAGGGAGCCAAAAAAAATGTATAAAAGTCAATCACCAGACTTTATCCTGCTTTTAAACCGTTCTTGTCCCACTACACTCCTGAACCAGTCGCCACCCCCAGTTTTCTGGGTGCCAATGGCTCCCAGATGCCTGCAAATTTCATGCCCTGATTAAGAGGTTGACCCAAGAACAACTTGGAAATATGCTGCCCTTGGCAAACTGCTATTTTGAAGACTTGGATTTGAAGTGAAATCTTGTCTTGGATTAGGTATTCTTACAGCTACCAAAATAAGGGCACTCTCTCCCATTACATTGGGTGGGGGACTTCGCGATCACAATTGTGGCTCTGTTCTCAAGAGAATTCACGCACACACACGAGAATGCGCTATTCCGCTCTTATGCGATGAGAACACTCGCACGACTGGGTCCCCAAATATAGCTCTTACAAGGACAGGTGTTCTTGCAAGATAAAAGCCTAACAGCACAATTCTCGCGTGTGCCAATACCCGCGAGAACAAAGCCGTGATTGTAGTCATGGAAGTTTCCTCCCCGTCCCCCCACGTAAAGCAAGTAAGCACCTTAAGTCAGCAGTGGAACACTACAGAAATTACTAAACATATATTTTTAATGGTATTCCTACGAATCAGCCCCATTTTGCTCACAGACAAACCTCTTGGAAAGTCTACAGGAAGAGCGCCGTAAAGTTGATATTCTGCTCCTATCCACCATTTAAAAACCTTGCTATAAGCTACGGCAGTCACTCCACAGAAGGATATCAGTACTGGAAGACACTAGAAGTACATTAACAGGCTCTGCCACCTCCATGGTCCAACACAGAGCTACTACTCCACTAGCGATGTGCACGCAATCTCCGAAGAGCTTGGGGTGGGTCCTCCTACTCCATTCACACGGTGAAGTCTGCATACAGGACCCCCTGTTGCTGTGGAAAGCACTCTCTCTCTCTGGTAGTTTTGTAGCCTAGGTCATAGAATTCTATTCATAAAATGATGCAGGTGCATCTATATTTAATTCAATTGGGGAGAGAGGGGGGGACAAAAAACAAAAACAAGAACTTAGGCACTGAAAGCTTTGGTTTGATGTGCAGCCTCTATTCAACCGCACATGCATAACACTGGGTTATTGTTATGCTGTCTTTTGCAATTAAATTGCTTAGGGAAGTGAAGGGTCCCCAATTTCAAGTGTGTTTCCTGACTTTGGAGGATTAAGCTGTAAAATGCTGCATAAACAGCAGTTTTAGAGCTAATGGAGTGAAAGGCATGTTAAAAAGCAAAATCACGAAAAGTTGCCATTGGGTGTGCATGAACACCATGCTAGCAGGCGACAGGTGACCATCGAGAGGTCCCTAAAGTTCTGGTGCAAAGTGGCAAACAACAAATGCTCTGATCTCCTTAGTGATTTAAAAGAGGATACATTTAGTAGCCCTTTGTGGGTCAAAATTGAGCTTATTTTATCCCAAATGGGTATGTCTAAGGAGTATTTGACCCACAAGCCTCCACCCTCACTCATTAGGGAAGTAATCCAAATATCTCAAGACATAGAAAGACAAACTGAAGTAGGCAAGGGAGCCGCTTCTCCCCATGTGGCGGCCTACCTGCTTTAGGTGCCCAATATAGGGCATATGGTCCATTATTTGGGTGCCGCTATATCGGCAAGAAACTTATCGCTCAAGCCCGTATAAACGCTTTTCCCTCTCGTGTGTTGGAGGGCCGTATTGAGAGAATTCCCTTTGCTGGGCGACTATGCCCCTCTGATAATATTACTGTAGAGACTGTGGGCCATATAATCCTTCAGTGTCATTTGTATGACCAGCCAAGGGAAAATGTTTTGGCCCCCATCTTGGAAAGGATCATGGGGAGTACTGAGCATGAAACACTTTCCTTTCTGTTGGATAGCTCTGAGTTTCAGGTTATCAGGAATCTCTCTCACTTTCTAATTCAGCCCTTTTATCTTAAGATAAATTTTTAAAAAATTTAGGCCAATTACTGGTGATTTTGAACTCAACCATGGGACAGTGTAGTTGTAAATGGGGATTTTGAGAGATCTGTCCTTTTGGGTTCTCACTTAAATGACATCTGTGTCTATATGTCCTTTTGCTTTGTCTAAATTATAAATTTAAAATTACTCCCTTAGGAGGTTTTATTATAAGCACCAGCCCATATTTGACAATACAGGCACTGGGTTAGTCATATGTATCATAATTGTTTTAAATCTTTTTGGTACTTTTGGAAGCAATCCTCACCCACATGGAAATTTTATGTTATTTTAATATTCATTATTTTGCCTTCTATTGTTTTTATTGCCCTCTATTTGAAGGGTTTTGTACTTGTTAGTAGTTTGCCCTCTATGAGGGAACTGTGTTTATACTTGCTTATTTAATTGCAATAGTCATGGGCTACGCTAAATAAAATTGGGGGGGGAAAACAAAACACATTTCCAAATATTATTATTTTAGATTCTGCTGCACAATTCTGCAGTTGCTCCTCAGAAAATAATCCCTTAGACCATGCAAAATGCTCAGCAGTAGCGTGTGGAAGTTGCATGCTAACAAAGTAGTTTGCCTGTGTTTGCAGGCACATGCCCCTAGTTTTAACCCTGGTTCTACCAAGGCGGATGTTAATTGCCTTAATCAAGTCCCTTAACTTTGCTGTACTTCACTTCACCCATTGAGGAGAACACTGTCCAAATCCCTTGCTTGCGAGCCTCTTTTCTCATTCGCTATTTGTCACTCCAATTTTTCCCCTCTCTGATTCCACATCGTTTTGCAAGCAGCTTGTTGGCCTTTTGTTAGTTTATAGTCAATACCACGATTCAGGATTATGAACACCTCAGGGTAGGGACACATGTCTCCAATTAGGATCCTACAGCACCACTAAATTAATAAATAATGATAATAGGCTGCTGCAGTGCTAGTTTTGTATATTAAGTATCCCCAACGTGCTTATACTAAGAACTCAGCACTAAAGAAAAGGACCCTTGGCCAGTGGTAATCGAAAGTAAAGAAATTATGTAATTATCCACCTTAGTCATCCTCAAGAGTTGGCAGACAAAATACCAAAAAGTAAATCATTACAGCGCATGAAATTTCAGATCAGACTCCGGAAGCAAAAAAAATATTATTTTTTTTAAATTTAAAAGTTGCTAGACTTTATCCTGATATTAAACCATTCTTTCCCCACTACACCCCTGAACCAGTCACCAGCCTCAGTTTCAAGCGCCAATGGCTCCCAGGCACCTGTAAATTTCATGCCCTGAATCACATACGAGTTTTCATTTGACCAGGGAGATAAATACCTATTAGCTGTATATTATTGCAAATGTCATACTCCTTAATTAGAAAGGTAGGAGAACAATTGTATCACAAGGAATAAGAAAAACGCAAAGCTCAATGCACTATGTTCAAGCTTCTCCTGTTTCCATATGGGCTCTTCTCTCTCTTACTCCATACCAATGTTTGTTTCTCAATTAATCATTTTAACACCACAATGCCTGTTATTGTAATTACAGCCTGCATTCCATTTAGGGAGCTGAAATCATTTAGCTTAGCCTTCTCCGAGACAGGGCTTTCAGGCTCCACCTTCACTGTAACTATCACCACGTCGGAGGTTCCAGTTTCAATGCAATTACCAACGAAGTGGTAAAAACATTCAGTGCTAAATATCAACATTACGCACTGTGGAGACCTTTTATTGCATGTTTTGTAAACCATCATGTACCTTTTCAGCAGTCTGTAAATGAATGGATAAGGCAAGATACAAAGTATCAAAATAACCCATCAAAAAGCTTGGGAGACTATTGTATATTTGCATTAGAACAATGACCCCAAGCTCACATCCGACTGTATACAAGTCTTCTGCGTGGTAACAAAAATCAAAGTGTTTCCTCGATCAACACAGGAACCTAATTTGAGTCCAATAGAAGATGTCTGGAGCAAAAGGGAAGAAAGCAGTTGCCAACAGCAACAGAGAACCATTGAAGTAGCACACAGCAGATACCTGCGACAGCCTGCCTCATATGTGCAGAAAACACGTCCGCAATGTTACAGCGATACAGTGTATAGTAAAAACAGAATGAACCAAAACCCATGGAATTTTTTTTAAAAGCTTTTCAGTATGCATCTTTTGTTAAAATCGCAGGCCCTCTTACATGATTTCTTAAGAACTGTCAACCTTTATATTGCTGTAATGCCTAAACTGAAACCTGACTGGGGTCCCCACCATACCAGGCATTGTAGCAATATAAATCAATGGCAACCCCCAACTCAAAGAGTCTAGTCAAAAAGGTACAATCCTCCAGCTGGTGCAGAAGCTTAGACGAGCAGGTGGAGGTACAGCATGGCCAAAATCTGCCCGGATGGCAGAGTCATGCTACTCTGTTCCAATATTTTATTTATTCCTTTATATTTATTGGCCGCCCCCCATGCCTACAGCATCCTGGGCCGGCTCACAAAACAAACAAACACACCATATAAAAACATTATCAAATATAAATGATTACACACACACCCCAAACAAATCCCCCCCTTCCCTTACCCTCCCACCCTCCCCTCCGAAGGCCGGGGTGAACAGCCAGGTCTTACAGGCTCAGTGAAAAGCCATCAGACCCAAATCCCAGGGCGCACACTTGCATGGAGCCATCCCTCACCCATGATCCAGATCACGGATCTGTCCCCTATCCTTGGAGGAGGTGCGTGCGACAAGGACCCATGGTCACTGGATTTTCCCCACTGCCCCCAATGCAAATAACACAACCAACCTAAGTCCCCACCCTCATCTCTGCTCCCTTCCGCTGAGCTCACTTTTTCAGTGCTTGTCAGATAGGGACTAGATTTAGGGGCCAGATTTACCTTTTTCCACAGGAGAAAAACTCTGCAGGGAAGGAGGCCTGCCGGAACAGACCTATCAAACCTACAGTTTTACAAAACTTAGTTAAGGTGGTTTCACATGAAGCAAAAACAAACCTGGAAATTGTGTATATTAAGGCTCCCGCCTTAACCTGCACACCTTGTAAGCAGTCAAGTTGTTGTATGGTGTCGCATTCTAAAGCTGGGCAGAATGGTATGCAACTATTTATTGTGATGGTGAGTTTGAGGTAGGCATTGCCATGAAATCTATAGAATGGCCAATGGAAGGAATGAGGGAAACATTAATACTAATTTGAAATTAAATTGTATCTGAAGGAACTCAAATATGAAATTACAGACCTACTGTTAGTAATTTGTAACCTATCACTAAAATCTCCCACTGTACCAGAGGACTGGAGGGTGCCAAATGTAACCCAGATATTTTAAAAGGGATCCAGAGGTGAACCTGGAAACTACAGACCAGTAAGTTCGACATCTGTGCTGGGCAAAATGGTGGAAACCATCATTAAGGACAGAATTACAGGGCATGTTGACAAACATGGCTTAATGGGGAAGAGTCAACATGGATTTAGCAAAGGTAAGTCATGCCTCATTAATCTGTTGGAATTCTTTGAGGGTGTAAATAAGCATGTGGACGAGGGAAACCCGGTAGATATAGTGTACCTAGGGTCTCACATAAAAGACTTGAGAAAATTTTAAAAAGTCATGAAACAGACAACAGAGAGATGTAAAAAGTGGTGTGCCCCAGGGATCTGTATTGGGACAGTGATGTTTAACGTATTCATTAATTATCTGGAAAAGGGCATTAGGAGTGAGGTGATCAAATTTGCAGATGACACCGAGTTATCCAAGGTAGTTAAAAGACAAGCCAACTGTGAAGAATTGCAACAGGATCTTACGAGACTGGGTGCCTGGGCATCTAAATGGTAGAGGAGATTTAATGTGGACAATTGCAAAGTGATGCACATAGGGGAAAACAAACCTCTTTGTAACCAAGTCAAGTATACGCACCTGAGACTTCGCATCCACTTGAATGTTTGTTTGTCTTCTCCCATGTCTCTCCCACTGTCCCCTCTCCCTGTCTCCCCCCCCTTTGTCTTTTAGATTGTAAGCCACAGGCAGGGACCGCGTCTAATTCTATGTTCTGTACAGCACCAGGTCACACAACTGGCGCTATATAAATGTTTATAATAACAATAGTACACAATGCTGGGTATTAAGCTAGCAGTTACTACTCAGGAAAAGGATCTGGGAGTGATTATGGACAATACAATGAAATCCTCAGCACTGAAATCCTCCAACGTGCAGCAGAAGTCAAAAAAGCGAACAGAAGGTTAGGAGTTAGTCACAAAGGGATAGAGAATAAGCCTGGGGAATGTCATAACGCCTCTATACAAATCAATGGTGCGATCTAAAATATTGTGTGCAGTTTGGTTGTCCCGTCTCAAAAAAAAGATAGCTGAACTAGAAAAGGTGCAGAAAAGGGCAACAAGAATGATAAAGGGTATGGAACGGCTTCCGTACAAAGAGAGGCTTGACAACCTAGGTCTCTTCAGCTTAGAGAAGAGAAGACTGAGAGGGGACATGACAGAGGTTTATACAATCTTGAGTGGTGTGGAACGAGTAGATAGGGAACGGTTATTTACCCTCTCAAATAGTACTAGAACTAGGGGACACTCCATGAAACTAGCTGCCGGCAGATTTAAAACAAATAAAAGGAAGTACTTTTTCACTCAATGCATAATTAACCTATGGAATTTGTTGCCAGAGGACATTGTCAGGGCCAGTAGTCTAGCTGGGTTTAAAAAAGGACTGAGTAAGTTCTTAGAGGATAGGTCCATTAATGGCTATTAACCAAGTAGTTTACGGGATGAACTTCTTACTGTCGGGAGCTGGGAGTGAACAATGGGGAATGGATTGCCCGTCGTGACTGTTGGTTCTTCTCCCATGCGATCCAAATTGGCCACTGTCAGAGGACAGGATGCTGGGCTTGATGGACCATTGGTCTGACTCAGTATGGCACTACTTATGTTTTAATGTTCTCATTAACCGTAAAAGAAAACAATGGAGATGCATCTTTGGGACTGGGGGAGGAAGAGGACGTGGAATAACTAAGGTAGCAGGGAATAACAGTGGAATGCCAGGGAGGAGGCCAAAGGGACTGAGTACAGCAGGAAGAAACTTGGTGGAATAATAGGAGCAATGCCATAAGGACTGGGTGGAATGTCAAGATTTTGGGTGATGTAAGTTATTGGGAGGAGCGATAGGAGACTATTAAGCAGCATAGCTACCTCCTTGTTCTAGTCTGTATTGCCCCGTTGCGTATTAGTATACTTTCTCTCCTGGAGTGTTTTTTTGTTGTTGTTTTTTTAAGGGGTGGGAGTTGTTATTTCATCTCGTAGAAGTATTTGCTATTAGAAATTATGGTTATTTTTGAGGTCAGGAATCTTGTGATTTTTCTGGGAGGGGAGTGGGGTTTATTGGGTAGTAGTAGAGTCCACACTATGTAGTTGGAAGCTAGTGGGTTAAAATGGGGGGTGGGAGGGCAGCTGAAGTCGGAACTTTTCCATCTTCTGAAAGTGAAGTGTTGGTTTGTGGGTTACAGGGGAGGGGCACAAATCAGTAGTGTGAGAGTAGGTGGTAATCCCAAAGAAATTAAACGTAAAGGAAAACACAACTGGTCCATGTAGTTGTTTGATGTTGAAATATTAACATGCTGTTGGTCACCTGTGCAGCAGGGAGATGGGCTTGATCTGGTGCCACAGAATGGATATTTGAAATATAAGTTTAAAAAAAAAGATAAATTGCCACATTGGAAGTAGAGTAACAATGTAGTATTGGACAGGGAGAAGCATGCCATCCTAGCTTTAGAGCTGCCCCCCAACTTGCCAAAGGAGAGAATTAAGGCTGAAAGACCAAGGCAAAGTGTGGGTGCATGGAGCCTAAGTGGTCAGAAAGCACAATATGACACACCATACAACAACTTTACTGTTTACAAGGTGTGCAAGTTAACATATAACATTTCCAGGTTTGTTAGTTTGCTTCATGTGAAACCCATAGATTTTTTTTGTCTAATTGTTTTAAGGCCACCTCCCAGGTGTAATGATCTACATCTTCCAGACCCATTTAAACACATAACTAACGCATAATCTGTTAATGAATGCACTGGAGTTCTAGTGAGAACAATTTACACAAAAGCTGCTGCTTTGAAGAAACAAAATTAACTGAATGCCACCCAAGGGCAGGGGGGAGGAAAAGTACTTAATAGTATAACTGAAAAGCAACATGTTAAATGTCGTCTCGTTATTTCAACAAGTTTGTTGATCAATTCTATAAAATGACAGATTTGGGTAAACAAATGTGTCAGGTGAACAGCAAGAGGAAACTGTGAATTAAATTGTTCAGAAGGTCAAATACACACAACACAGATGCCGGATAGGGGTAATTACAATCCGCTTTGCACACATTAATGGGGCACGGGTATTGGTAAACGGAAGGAGTAAATTGCATGACTATGTAAGTTCTCTTCTCAGTGGGGTTTTATATATGGTTCAAATCCTTTTGAGAAGGGAAGGAGAGGAAAGCATTATGAGCTCCTCTCAATGGGAAGAGTCTGTTCAGTTGTGGAATGAGGAAAATTAAAATTATACTACATCCACAGCTGTTAAACGTACAAAGTAAACAAAAACAGAAGGGAGTAAAGAGTTGCCCTTTTTCAATTTTAAATCATTTTTGGTGTTATTGCCAACCACAGTAGGTTAAAATTGTACAACAAAACACATGACAGAAGATTACCCTTCCACCACCAAGAGCCAACATCCACTACAAAGATCACTTGGCTCTGCCATTTGGTTAGAGTTAAGTCTATAAAAGGACAAAGAGTAACAGGGGCAAGAAACCTCAGGTCCAGGGTCCAACTGCAGTCCTCAGATAGTTTTCCCTTTCCAGTTCCTGGATCGGGACCCTGGATCCAGTTCCTACCTGCAAGCACGAAAAGACTGAACTCATGGGAAGTGTGCAGGCCTCCATCTCTGCTCCCAAGGATAGGGGACACATCCATGATGAATGAGACCCTCTTATTGAGCACATTGCTGCCCCCAACTTCTGTGACCCTTAAAGCTTATACCTGTTTTCAAAGTGGCCTCTCGGTGGGAAAAAGTTCCCCACTCCTGAAGTAACATCTTCAGAATCTCCAACTTTTGGGATGGTAGAACATGTCTTGGCCAAAGGCTGGCTGGTATAGCTAACAGAAAAAAAAAATACCCACATGCTACCTTCAGAAGCAGAGAAGAGTGCAAAGACTTTTCTACGTAGGAGGGAAAAAACGTGGTTTTTTACACTCTGAGAGGTATATTAATGTATAAAAGTCTAGTAAAAATACAGCATGGGATAGTTGGGTTTTTTTATCTAAAGGCAGCAAGTCAAGGCACCAACTACACCAACCTTTGTTCCTAATGAGGACAAGGTTGACATACCAACCGTAGCTCTGAACTCAATGACTTAAGGTGTCTATGACGTAAAGTCCACAAGGACCTGTCAACTAATCAGAGATTCGAAGTGTAGCTCAGACAGGCATCCTACAAATTCAGACATGGTCATTCCCAAGTGAACTGCAAAGCCGTAATGCAACAGTATTTTCCTGTGTGACAGATCATCTTTCTGCAGTGTTTTTCATGACCCTTAAAGTTCAATCTTACTCAGATCAGCTGTCACAAGGCCCACAAGACAAGGAGATTTGTAAACTATGTCACCACCTAACACAGTGATCCCATCAGAAAACAAAAGCAGATAACCAGGGTTGGTCAAGTCAGTACTTGGATGGGAGCTGTCCAAGGTAAAAAAATATTTTATTTAACATATACATATGTATATGTCTATTACACACACACACACACACACACACACACGAAAAATGAGCTCATTTCTTTTGGAGACCAAGTAGTTTACTTGATATCATTTACTGGACCAACTTTTGTTGGCAAGAGGATAATTTCTTATCCTACAAATTTCACATGGCTGGTCTGAACGCCAAGGGGTCTTTGGTAAATATTTCACAACACTTTGTGGGACACAGCATGATGGAAAGAGCTTTAGAAAATGTTGACATGCACACAGATCAAGAATATTGGGCTATATTTCTTGTGAGTCTTATCTCCTAATTGTAACGGTAAGAAATGAGGACAAGAGCTATATATTGGATTTCCTTGTTATAAATCATGATTTGGGACATCACATCTACTGCCGTAAGCTAAAAAAGAAGAGCAAATGCCAGGTTATTAGGGTGAAGCCACTCCGCAAGGTTCAGTTTGAATCTAATGGAAATAATGACCCAGGAAGTTGGGGTTTAGTTTGGGTTTGTTTGTTTGTTTTTTGTCAGACAAGAAATTTCTTATGATAAAATAAAATGTTCCATCTATTTCTGAATTTTGAACTTTTGTGAAGACATAGAACTTGATAGCATGTAATATCCTTGCCCTCAGTAGTGCCTGCCACGCATAAAGCGTGTGCATGTCTCTGAGAAAGCTCTGCACAAGGTTTCAACAAGGTCTTACCAAGTCTCAGCCAAAGTTTGCTTTCCCAATTAAACTAGCTATTAAAGGCCAGTTCTCAAAAAACAGCAACCTTTAATTGGAAAAAGGAAAGCCTAACAATAAATAAAAAAGGCAGACACATTTGCCAATTAAAAAATTCTGACAAGATACCTCAAAAAATAGCATTTGCTAAATGCCAGTTTGCTTGTTTCCGAGTAAAAAGCTGCTTCAACCAACTACCGAAAACACAAAAGGTTACGGGGGAGAAATCAATATAAAACGTACATGGTTGTCCTCTGCAAGGTAAGACAATATTCCCCAAATTGTCTTGGATCAGTTGACCAGAGTTCTCCAACCACTTCAATACAGTTTAAAGAAACAGTACCAGGGCCCTAAAGTTCAACCCCGACAGGTGGTGTTTTGGCCCGCAACAATACTAGCACATTGTACTTATGAATACCTTTCATGGTATTGTCGATAAACATGATAAGAACGTTAAAAGGAGCTCCACTATATGCCCAGAGGAAGATCCAAACTAGTACACTAGTCCAGCCCTGCTTCGAACTCTGATCAAATGAATAGATCAGATCTAAACGTCAGATCAGAGTTTAAAGTGGGGCTGGAAATTGGAGTGCCTCACTCACACGCAACAGCACTCTGGGGCAGTATCCTGGGCTGATTATACAGCTTCCGAGGCCCCACAAACATCTGAGTTTAGCAGAGTTATGCCAGAGTTCACCCTCTATGTGGGCCCTTTCCAGTTCGTGGATCTGGCCGCTGAATCCAGTTCCTACCTCCAACCACAGAAAAAAAATAAGAAATTGGGGTGAGCGAGGAAAGCTATGGGAATGCACCCAACGACAGGGGACAGTTCTATGGAACAAGTCCATGATCTGTGCCCTCCTTTTCTTGACTATGTCTTATAAGCAACCCTACCCTCAACGTATATGCAGCCCTCACAGCTTGTACTTATTTTCAAAGTGGCCCCAAGACATAGAAGGTTTCCCCATCCCTGAATATGTAAACTGAGGAACTGGGTGGAAAACAGACAATAGTCCACCATGGGTGTTCCCCCATGCCCATCTATTCGATGTCCACCACGTGGACTTCACATGGTCACCACAAAGCCACCAAGCATGGCAGAGTCCAGGGACATTGTGGGCCCATCAGAGCTGATGGGCGCCTACGAGTCCACATCTCGTCAATTAGGTTCGCCTGCAGCCTCGCCAGCATCCAGGTCCACCAGCGCCCTAGAGTCCCGCCTAGCACATCTGGCCAGCTGAGAGGCAGGAGCATTGGCAATCTCCCTCCACCACAGCCACCTCTCAGCTGAGAGGTTCACTAGAGAGCTCCCTCCCCTGCCGTCACCTGAAGTTCCCAAACTGGAGTAGTAACTTTAATGAAATCTAAGTAGTTACCTTCAGTTTACCTCTGCTTGTTAGGACACAGCCTCAGGGGTAAAGCTGGCATTTGGGTGCTTACCATCGACGTTCTACGAAAGTTAGGCAGTTAATTACTACTTATTATCTACCTCTGGTACCAGCTAGTGCAGACTAAATCTGTGTTGCAATCACCCTGTTTATCATACAGCGGGGGGAGGGTGAGAGAGAATGAGCAGCAGGAAGGGGATGCCCATAATCACACAAAGAACGAGAGTGTAGCCATGGTAAGATCTTTCACTGAACCAACATCAATGGGCTTGTGAGCTTCACAAACCTCTTGAGAACACTCTGGACCAACATACCAACACCACAACAAACAACACACAGAGCCAGCAACTGAGCTACAGAAACTGACTTAACTCCAACCAAGTAAGGAAAATTACCAGCTTGCGGTTCTAATCAGTAAGCACTGCCTCTTAGATTTGGCAGATACCCTACCACATCAAGCCAATCAGAGCTCCCCAACAGGACGCAGGGACAATTTTCTAATGTGAATCCTACTTCAGCTCCTCAAAGTGTGCAGAAAATGTTTCCAGCTTCCCATTACCGTACTCCCATCGCCCTGCTTATCTGATCTGGTCTTGGGAGCAAGCATAGTACAGTCTAGTAGTGAATGCTACTTTATCAGATCAGTAATTTAGAAAGCCTCTTCAGTGGTAAGAATTTCCAGAGAATTAATTCTCAGTGCACACAATGCTATTTTTACCAAGGGCAGCAATACGGTTTTATTGGGATACAAGAAGCAGTTCTTCCTATTAGCTATTTTTCCGGTTATCTGCATCCCAAAGTGTTGCAGCGTTTCTAAGCTCCAAACTCAGAGATTATAAATGAATTTCTAACACTACAGTGTGAAAGCTTATAAAAATATAGTAAGTGCCATACTGGTCAGACCAATGGTCTATTGAGCCAAGCATCCTATCCCCAATAGTGGCCAATTTCAGTTGCTTTGGAGAAGTACCAAAGCGGGGAGAATAGAGCAATTCATCCCTGTTTCTCACTCCCAGCTTCCAACAGTGAGATGTTACATCCCACAACCGACTTGGTTAACAGCCATTAATGGGCCTATTCTCCAAGAATTTGTCCACTCCTTTTTTTTAAACCCAGCTATGCAACTGTTCTGACCACATTATAGACCTTGTAGAAATGACCATGACTCTTAGAACGTTCATTGGATCAAGTGGGAAGGCTGCTGAACTGGTATGACATGGATCCCACCAGGGAACAAAATTCGCAGGTGCCCGAGAGCCATTGGCGCTCAGAGAACCGAGGCTGGCGACTGGTTCAGGAGGGCGCGCGCACACACCCCCTGTGGTGTTTACATGGGTGTACACGCATCCCCCACCACCAACCCATTTACACCGACACCCCCCACACACACGCTGCACACCTGCCGGAATACCCAGCAGTGGGTGGGACCACCCGTGTAAGAACAACTGTACTGTGCATAAGAACCGCCACGCTGGGTGAGACCAATCTAGCCTATATCCTGTCTCCAACAGCTACAAGAACACGTTACATACCAGAAGTGGTGAACCTTTCCCTTCCCAGGGCCACTTCGAAAAAAATCAGTAAAAGTTCCTGGGGTGCACACAGAAGTTGGCAGCAGGGATGCGCTAGTAAGAAGAGGAGACAGAATGGATCTGTCCCTATCTGTGTGTGCATGGACCTCTCCCCTATCTTTTTGCGCATGTCCCTTTCTTTGCTCTCTTACCCAGCACTCAGTCTTTTCGTGCTTGGGGGTAGGAAATGGTCCAGATCCAGGAACTGGAAAGGAGACAAATAAAGGCCAGCCCCGAGCTGCATTTGGCCCCTGTGTTTGACATTCCCCACCCCTGCCATATACAGAACAATCTGCCAGCTTTTGGCAGTCCAAGGACTAGGAACCCCCTGAACACAAAGAACTTTCTTTTACCGCCTCACCCTGAATAAATTACTCATTTATGTTCTCCTTATAAGGTCTCATCTTCAGAATCCCCACCTTCATAATCAAGCAGAGCACATGCACCTGAACCTGAATTTTCTTCATGTATTCCTGTCTCCCCCTCTCTATTCTAGACTGCAAGTCCATCAGGGCAGGGAGCGGTCTCTAGCCACAACAGTTAAGCAGCAGGCACAATGCTGGTGCTATATGAACAAGGCAAGCTTTTCCCCACTGCCACCTCAGTTTGTTCTGACCTGAACTCAAGTAGGATTCCCGTAGGTTTGATTCAAAGAGGAAAGTAGTCATTACAGAACACATCCTTTTTTAGACTTGCCAAATAATCAGCAATAATATTCCGTCTGGTATCCGGCACTTTCATCCTTACCCAACTTTGTAACAACATAGAAGGAACGTTATTAATTTCCTCTCTGTGCCATTTACTTTGCGCACTCGACTTGGACAACAAAATTAATAGGTCACCTTTCATTTCTATTCAATTTCACTTTTGGAGTCTCGTACACTAGTTCAACATCACAATGCGGAGACGGCAAACACTGGAGGGGAACATTTCCAATCCAAACAAGAACTATTCCCGTTGATTTTTATTTTTTTTTATTCCTTAAAATGTCAGAACTCATGAGATCATTTTCATTAACAACAGCGTCATAGAATGTTTTAACCTACATGTTAGCTGCTCTGTCAGCTGCTCTGTGAGCACGACGGTGCGGGGTAGAAACAACAAAATAAATAAATAAATAAATAAATAAATGTTAAACCATAGTTTCAGGGCTCAGCCGACTCCAGCTGTGCTTTCGAAACAAAAGATTTTAGGCAGACTCGATGTTTTTCCTTTATAACCAAGATCGTAATAAAATAAAAGCCCCCTCCACTGGTAGATATAGAGTCCAGCCACCCGAAACGCCTACTGCACCTTGGGCACAGCGCATCATGTGTCTGTCGGCTGCCGGTTCTTCACCCTCCGCAGGGCAGTCAGTAAGACAGTGAACAGTCAGTAAGACAGTGAACAGTCAGTCTCCCTGTGCCTGCCTCACTGCCCGCTTGGCTGCCCCTGCAGTGGAACCACTCCTGGGGAGTGGTGGTAGACGCTCGGGTGGGGGGGGAAGCATTGGGAGGCCATGCTTCTCCATGCTTGCTTGGAGTGGTGGAGAATGGGAATCCTTCCTGTCCAGAGGGAGTATATACATTTGCATAATTAGGTGGGGGCTAATTATGCAAATTAGGCCCCACACCAAGACTTCGCACATGGTCTCACAAACCCCCAGCAGCCCTTAACCTGCCCTCCAGTGTCTCCAAATCAGAATTGTTGTTCTATGTTATTCTCTTTGCTTTGACCTCTCTCAGCCAGGACACTGCTTCCCACCCGTCTCCTCTCCCTGCTCCCTCACCGCCCCCTCTCTCCTCTCCTCCTGCCTCCCTTGAGGAAATCTCCTCTTTGCTCTCTTCCTCCAACCCCTTCACCTGCCCTCTCGACCCAATCCCCTCCCGCCTCCTGACCTTCATTGCTCCCACTGTCGCCCCCCCCTCCCCTTTTACATGTTATTAATCTTTCCCTCTCCACTGGCTCCTTCCCCTCCGCCTTCAAGCATGCCATTCTCTCCCACATCCTCAAAAAGTCCACCCTCGACCCTTCTAGTTACCGACCGGTCTCCCTCCTACCCTTCGCCTCTTCTGGAACGGGTCGTCTACTCCCACTGCCTGGACCTCCTCTCTGCCAATTCCTCCCTAGACCCTCTCCATTCTGGCTTCCGCCCCCTTCACTTCACTGAAACTGCCCTTGCCAAGATCACCAATTATCTACTTGTCGCTAAATCTAAGCGCCTTTACTTCATTCTTGTCCTCCTTGACCTCTCTGCTGCCTTTGACACTGTCGAGCACTCACTCCTACTTCGCTCCCTAGGCTTCTGCAGCTCTGTCCTTGACTGGTTCTCCTCCTACCTCTCTGACCGCTCCTTTAATGTGTCTCTTCCCAATTCCAACTCCTTCTCCCTCCCCCTCTCAGTTGGGGTTCCCCAAGGCTCTGTCCTGGGCCCTCTCCTCTTCTCTATCTACACCCTGTCCCTTGGCAAACTCATTGCCTCCCACGACTTCCAATATCACCTTTATGCTGACGACACTTAACTATCTCTCCACTGCCTCTCTATCCCCTTCGGTCCAAGCTCTCTTCATCAACTGTCTCTCTGATATCTCCGCCTGGATGTTCCAATGTCAGTTCAAGCTCAACATGGCTAAGACTGAACTCCTTATCTTTCCTCCATACCCTTCCTCCCCCTCCATCCTTATGAATGGGGTCACTATCCGCCCCATTCCTCAAGTCCGTAGCTTGGGCTTCGTCTTCGACACTCACCTTTCCTTTAAACCTTACATCGACTCTCTTGCCAAGTCCTGTTGCTTCGCCCTCCACAACATTGCTCGGATTTTTCCCTTTCTCTCTGTCTTCTCAGCCAAAACCCTTGTTCTCGCCATGGTCATCTCTCGCCTTGACTACTGCAACCTCCTCCTTACTGGCCTCCCCCGCTCTCACCTGTGCCCCCTTATCTCCATCCAAAACTCCGCTGCTAAGGTCATCCACTCAGCCCGTCGCTTCGACCATGCACAGCCTCTCCTCTCCTCGCTTCACTGGCTCCCCTTCCCAAACGCATCCTTCACAAACTCCTGGTGTTCACTTACAAATCCCTTTACAACCTGGTTCCCCCTTACCTCTCTGCCCTAGTCTCCTTACACACTCCTGCACGCACTCTCCGCGCCTCTTCTGCCCCCTCCCTCACTCTCCCTCCCTCATCTCCCCTAACCACCTTCGTCCCTTCTCCCTTGTTGCCCTCCATGCCTGGAACTCCCTCCCTGCCCACATCTGCCTTGCCCCCTCTCTCTATATCTTCAAATCCCTCCTCAAAACCCACCTCTTCCTCGCCACCTTTCCCAATGCCTGTTAGAACTTTCCTTTCAATATTTGCTGTCTGCCCTCCCCGCAGACTCCTGCCTAACCGCACCCAAGCCAAGCACGTGCACCTGAGACTTCGCATCCGCTTGAATGTAATTTATCCCTTGTTTCTCCCTATGTCCCCTCTCCTTGTCTCCCCCTTCGTGTCTATTAGATTGTAAGCCGTAGGCAGGGACCGCGTCTATCTTATTGTTCTGTAAAGCGCCAGGTACACAGCTGGTGCTATACAAATGCTTATAATGATAATAATAACTGAATTGCCGATCAATAAACGGGTCTGCATATCAGCCAATGAGCAACAAGCAAGTACAAAGGAAAATGGAGTGCAAGAAATATGGTAATGCATCAGTATTCTCTCTCAGGGTTTGAAATAGAAGTGGTAAGCGGGACTCCGGTAAGCGGGTAGTCAGTAAATCAAGAAACAAAGTGTCAGTTGAGACATAACTGAGCACCGAGAGCTTCTCAATTCAACCGAGATGGTATCAGGGACCGGGATTTCAATGAGATTTGAAATCCCGATCGGTTTACCCTTATCCTTGCAACATGGACCTGCCTGCTGTCATTCTCATCGTAACCAAGCCAAGTACGTGCACTTGAGACCTCGCATCTTCATGAATGTTAGACCCCTTGTCT
>QEPC01000343.1:4589522-4606852 GCA_003113815.1 Sphenodon punctatus
CACCCCCAGCCCTGCCAGGGGCATCAGGAAATTGGGGGGCTGCCCGAGCCACCGGCACCCCCAGCCCTGCCAGGGGCATCAGGAAATTGGGGGGCTGCCCGAGCCACCGGCACCTCCAGCCCTGCCAGGGGCATCAGGAAATTGGGGGGACTGTCAGGAGGAGGGGCAGGGGCATCACCAGGGATAACGGGGATGGATTCTGTGCCCAGAGAGAGCGGGGTCTCGGAGGAAGAGAATGTCCCCCCCACTCGCCGTACCTAATCACTGAAATAAGCAGCCCCGAGGGGTCCTTGCTTTTGCTGATCGTGCTCCTGTAACGTCCAGAGGCTTCAGAGGCCGCCATCTTGGATCCACCCAAACACAGAGTCACACACCCGCACTAGCGGAAGCCTCCCCAATCAGAAGGAGAAACCGGAACGGCTGGGACAAAATATCCAATCTGCGCTACAGAGAGGCGGGATGATTGCTAGCAAGTTTCTATGACGCGCACGGGAGGCTTTCTGGGAGTTGTAGTTCTCATGTTCTTGGAGCATTCAGGTGCAAGGCAGGAGGGAGAATGAACTCAGCTACTGCACCAAGTATTCCAGCAACCCTGGAGCGGTGTAGAGGGAGCCTGGGACCAGTTCAGTTGCCTGAATAAATAATGTTGTCATTATTTATGTTGTTAGTTTATGATAATAAATTAATTATTAAATTTAACACGTGTTTGTTTAGTTTTACAGTAGTACAGGAATATCTTTTACTGGAACAACTACAGGGGGAGGGGGTGCAATTAATTAATTAATTAATTAATTGCATTAAGTAATACAATGAATCCCATTAAATCAATGTATAAATGTGTTTAGTTTTATTCAATACAATTGTGAGAGCTCGAGATAGGATAAGCAGCAATTATTTTAAGTTGCATAAAGTTAGATTTAGGTTAAGTAGCTGGAATAAGGGACACTATGGAGCTGTGAGGTTCTGAGATAAGAATGTCCATTTCTTCTATTGATCTGTGGAGCTCTGAGAAACCTACTGTGTTTAATGGAGCTATGGAGCTCTAAAGTAAGAAATACCCATTATGTTCTATAGAGGTGTGGGGTTGTCAGTCTTAATCATTATTCTTTATTATTAATTATGTATTATTATTATATTTATTTATATAGCATCAGCAATCTACGTGGCACTGTACAATCATTCATCAGAAACCAATCCCTGCCCTAATGGGGACAGGACAGGAACGGAGCGAATGGAGAGGAGAGGAAGAGGAGAGGAAAGGATACATGAACTTGAGAAGCCGTGGATGTACCTGCTTGGTTTAGTTACAAGGGAGAAGTGGACCCTGAAATAAGAAGGAACGCCCATTGTGTTCTAGAGAGCTGTGGGATTCTGAAATAAGGAATACCTGTTGTGTTCTAAGGAGCTGGGGGGGTTCAAAAATAAGAGACTCCCATGGAGCCGTGGCGTTCTGAAATAAGGGACACCAGGTAACACCCTGAGATCATCTAGTCTCACCTTCTGTATAACACAGGCCAAGAAGTAACGATTCTGTTCTAGTCTTCACTCGGAGTACGGTGTCCATTATGGGGCACCTCATTTTAAGAAGGGTGTTGACAAATTGGAGGTGTGTTCAGAGGCGGGTAACAAAGATAATAAAGGGTCTGGAGAGCAAGTCCTATGAGGAAAGGTTGAAGAGACTGTGTATGTTTAGCCTAGCGAAGAGAAGATTAATGGGAGACATGACCATAGTCTTCAAATATCTAAAAGACTACTACAAAGAACATAGCAAGGAACTAGTCTTCATTGCTATAAATGACAAGATGAGAAATATTGGGCTCAAATTACAAGGTCAATTTCTCTTAAATATCAGGGGAAACTTCCTAATAGTAAGAGTTGTGAGGCAATGAATGAATGAATGGTGTGAGGCAATGGATCAAGTTGCCTAGAGTGGCTGTAGGCTCTTTGTCACTGGAGGTGATCAAGCAGACGTCTGCTGGAGATATTCTGTGGACTTCCTTCATCAACATAGGAGGCTGGGCTAGATGACCTTTGATGCGCCTTCCCACTCTATGATTCTAAGGAAATAGCCTACATTTATTCTATTATATTGAAATCCCAAGAAAGCCCAAACTTCAAAGCACTCTGTCAGCACAAGCCCCATTGAAAAAAAATTGGATTAGCATCAGCTCAGGCTTTGGAGAACCTCCAAGGGTAAAAAATTCTACAACTGCAGAGCAGCTGATGAAAACATCTCTTTGCAAGGAAAAAAAGAGAGAGAGAGAGACATGTGAGCTGTATGATGTACGTCTTGCTCTAAACCAGCCGGTGCTAGGTACCTACAACAACTAGGCTGGAGGGAATGGTGATCTGACCCAGTATGGCAATGCTTATCGGAAATTAAAATCAACTGGGAAGATCTTTCCAAGATTTTCCATACTGGAACCTGGGGAATTAAAGGCTGCGCTAGAACTCACTTCCTGGTTAGTCTGATAAATCCTAACCTTGTTGAGGGTCAGAGCAGGTGGAAGCACAATTCTAGGGAATCATATGATTGGAGGGAACCTCAAGGGCCATTTAGGCCAACCCCCTGCTCTAAGGCAGGATGTCCTCTACCTACAGCATCAGAGGCAGATGCTCATCCAGATGCTCCTTGAAAACATCCAAGGAGGGAGAGTCCACAGCATCCCCGGACCACGTATTCCATTGGCCAATGGTTCTTATAGTGAGGAAGTTTTTGTTATTGTCTAACTGAAGTCTACATCACTGCAATTTTCATCAATTTCCTCTTGCTCTGTCTTCTCTAGCACTGAAGAACAAACGTTAATAATCTTTTTTGTGCCGAGTTAGGACAAGTCCCTTCAATTCAATAGGACTTGCTCTCCTGTTGCAAGCTAGATGGTGCTGTCCCACTGGAGGGAACTGCTGTCACTCAGAGCTTTACTTGGTTGGGGGGTGCTTTGGGGTGGGGTTATTTTATTTACTGGCTGCAGAGGAACTCCATCTTTTCCAAATTGACTTTTTGCCAATATTGTTGGTTTGTTAATGGGTTATGTCTATTGACCTTGCGCTGCATTTGTGGCAGAGACTGGTGGCGCTGAAATCATTAAACCTCACGCTGTTCGATTCCTGACCTCTCTAATAATAATCTTAATCTGGAAGCAGTTCATCAGTGCAACCGTGAGTTTCCAGTGGGATACTCTGGGGAGGGTAATAAGTGGACACTTAGTGGGGGCATAAATCCCATGGGACTTGTCCAGGAGTCACACGGGCAGCACTCACACATGCACACCCAGCGAATCTGTGTGGGTCGAAGTGTCACACACATACGTGCACACACGGACTTCTCCCCTCTCTCCTCCCCAAATGCTCTCTGGGTGTTTTTAAACAAGATGCTACCGTGCCTGACCACCCAGTAATCACTCATCTGAATACCTGTTTTAGAGATGCGCACTCCCATGAGCTACACAGCACCCACTCCTGGCCACGCACAGGGCACTGCCAAGGAATCCAGAACGCCCTGTGCGGGGAAAGCCAAACCAGTGTGTGCCAACGAGGGCTGCATTGGTTCCAGTGCAGTCTTACAACACGTGTTTGGCATAAGTGTCCTGTATTAAAGGAGAGGTATGGTAACCCTAACCCTGAACAGTCTTCCAGGGCAGCTCCATGTAAAGCACATTGCAGTAGTTTAGCCTTGAGGTTACAAAGGTATGGATGACGGTGGCCAAGCCCGAGTTCGAAATAAAGGGTCGCTTGCAGCCTTCTCACCAGGTGAAATCCATGTTGTCAATGCTGTGCCTTTTCCCAAACTTTACTCATGTGGCAATCATGTGTTAATTTGCATCTATCTGCCATGCCCCTTCTTCCCATTCAACGTGCCATGCTCGAATGGGAGGAAGAACAGAAACTCTGTGCTCAGCAAGTCAGCACGCACTTACCAAGGTCCTAAATCGGAGGTGGGAGACCTTCGCCCTCTTGGGGGGCAGTTGGGCCGCCAACCTGGAAGCACTCTGTGGCTGTTAGCAGGCTGCTGAGCACGGACGGCAGGTCACGGTGAATGGACGTGGGGAGAAGACTCCAGACCAGGGACAGAGGGTATGTGCTTTAGGGCCAGAAAAAGACCACAGACTGGAGGTCCCCCACCCCATCCTAAACCGTCATCTTCATTGTTGCATCCATACATGTGGCACATTCACATTGTGACTATGTATGGAATTGGTGTATAAATAGCAATCAATAAATTACAATTATTGTATATTTTATATCATGATTATAATTATAAATAGTAATAAATTGTCTTTTTCCATGTTAAAATTAATTTTGAAATAAGTGTCAGCTATATTTTTTTTCAATGACACGGTCAACATGCTCAAACGGAATAAATCGTGTCCTACGGAGCACCTGTTAATTACATATTGAAGGACATAACCCAGAAAAATGGAACCAGGAGGGGAGGACTACCCGTGTGACCCATTGGTTTAACATTGTGTCCAGGAATTTACCATACAACCTCGCTCCCCCCTACACAACCTCACTCCCCCCTACACAACCTCGCTCCCCCCTACCTCTCTGCACTTATCGCCCTCCATACTCCAGCCCGTGCACTTCGCTCCTCCTTTGTCCCTTCTCTCATTCTCATCGTAACCAAGCCAAGTACGTGCACTTGAGACCTCGCATCTTCATGAATGTTAGACCCCTTGTCTCTCCCTCTGTTCCCCTTCTGGGTGGCTATAGGGGGTGAAGGGAGGCCAGACCTAAAAAGCTCATGTGTCCAAGGACAGTAACTGAGAACTGTAAAGTGCGTGTAAGTGTATATGTGGGGGTCTCTGCACAAGCTAATTCCCCATAGATCTGAGTTGCCTTACCCTAATTAATGGTAAAGACACAAGCCTCCCACACATGATCTCATCTCTGCTCCCTTATCTTGAGCTCAATCTTTCAGTGCTTGGGAGTAGAAACTGGATTCAGGAGCCAGAACCAGCAACTGGAAAGGGACAAAATAAAAACTAGCCATGGGCCCAATTTGGCCTCCAAACCTCCTGGAAATGAATTCAGAACTGAATTTTTGCTAGTGTAAACCCAGAGTAATTCCATTGACATCAGTTGGGTTTTGCTGTTATAAAACCAGTATGTGATTACAGTGAAGTCCCATAGCTGTTTCTCCACCCAAAGGACTGGATCCCGATGTCTTCAATCAATCTGTATACATTTCCTCGAGAAAGAATGGCATATAAATTTACAAGGACATTAGGAGTTGGCCCTAGGATAAGTTGTGCATCTGAATGACCTTGTTTTTCTTACTGTGCATTATTTATGTCTTTGCAAAAGGACTTTTGTTTTTTTATCAGATTCCCTCCGGAACAGCAATCAGTAGCTCTTCACTGCACATCACGGTGTTCCAGCCTTTCTATTGAAGTTGGGGAATAAGAAGGAAGCAATCCATGGGAAAGGTGATAAAGATGCTGGTCTTTATGCCAAGAATTAAGGCAGAGATAGGATTGAAGCCCATTTCCTTATTGTTCTCTCCCCACTCCCCTCTCCCGCCCCCCTGCCCTCTGAGTCACCCTCTGTTGGGGAAAAAATAGTAACTAAGATTAAACTAAGTGGGAAAGCACTGCTGCTTTTCCCTATCAAAGCTATGGAGCCAATCATTATTATTATTATTATTATAATAAACATTTATATAGCACCAGCCATGTGCCTGGCACTTTACAGAACATAGAAATAGACGCGGTCCCTGCCTGTGGCTTACAATCTAAAAGACAAGGAGGGGGACACAGGGAGAGGGGACAGTGGGAGAGACAGGGCATTCTCTGTAGGGTATTATTATATTACAAGTATATTATTCTCTCCCTCTTTCTCACAACTGACAGGAAGGTGAAGGACCCCATGCAGTTGAGGAAGTGGTGTCTAGGAGCAGACAACTGGATTTAGCCGCAGAGAAATCAGGAGCAAAGGAGGCTGCTTGAAGTACCAAGGACCAGCTGGCTTTGTAATACACAGCTATAGAGTACTCCTAGCAGAGCCGGCAACCCAGTTCCACGACTGCTGCTCTCTTCTACCCACACAGCTGGCTGCAACCAGCCTTCCCGAGAGCCACTGCCCTGCTCCCACATTCTTTGTCACCCTGCTGTTCCTTCTCATGCACTCTTAAGAACGCAAGCAGTGCTATATACTGGGCCAGACCAACGGTCCATCGAGCCCAGCATCCTGTCTCCAACAGCGGCCAATCTTGGTCGCTCGGAAGAAGTACACAACAGATCACAATGGGGCAATTCTTTCCCTGTTGTTCACTCCCAGCTACCAACAGTAAAAGGTTACATTCCCCAAACCTACCCGGCTAATAGCTGCTAATGGACATACCCTCCAGAAACTTATCCAATCCTTTTTTAAACCTAGCTATACTTCTGGCCTTGACCACGTCTTCTGGCAACAAATTCTATAACTTAATTGGACGTTGAGTGAAAAAATACTTTATTTTATTTGTTTTAAATGTACTAGTTGTTAGTTTCATGGGGTGTCTCCTAGTTCTAGTATTATTTGAGAGGGTAAATAACCGCTCCCTATCTAACCCTATGAATGTTTTTTATCCCTTGTCTCTCCCTATGTCCCCTCTCCTTGTCTCCCCCCTCCGTGTCTATTAGATTGTAGGCTGTAGGCAGGGACCGCATCATTCTTATTGTTCTGTAAAGCACCAGGTACACAGCTGGCGCTATACAAATGCTTATAATAATAATAATAATACTCGTTCCAAACGACTCATGATCTTATAAACTTCTATCATATCCCCTCTAAGTCATAGGTGCGACCGCACCTTGAGTATGGCGTGCGGTTCTGGTCGTCCCATCTCAAAAAAGACACAGCGGGAATAGAAAAGGTGCGGAGAAAGGCAACAAAAATGATCAAGGGTTTGGAACGTCTCCCCTATCCAGTGTCTCTTCATAGGGGAGACGTTCCAAACCCTTGATCATTTTTGTTGCCTTTCTCCGCACCTTTTCTATTCCCGCTGTGTCTTTTTTGAGATGGGACGACCAGAACCGCACGCCATACTCAAGGTGCGGTCGCACCATAGATTTACATAGTGGCATTAAGGTATTTTCAATGTTATTCTTTATCCCTTTACAAATAATTCCTAATAATTCCTCTTGAATCCAAAATCTTCATTTTAACTTACCAGCCAGGCATTGCTACTGCACTGGGGCCCCAAGCCCACAGGTCTTGCAATGCGCGACAAATTTGTGTGGATCTTATGTGGTGGGGGGGCTGGACTGGACGAGGGGGCCCATTCCAGTCTAGCTATGCCACCAGAACAGGAATGCCACCTCCTTTTAGAAGGAAATCCCAGGGGGTGTCAGAGCCTAGCTGGAACTGGCTCTGAGCATGTGTGAACTGGGCACCAGGTCCCCATAGACTGTAAAGTCCAGGAGACCAAAGGCATGGGGATGCAGGGAAACTGGAGGAGGACTGGAGAGCTGAACAATGGCTGAGCTAGGAAGTTGGACACTGATAGGCTGGAGAGCAGGGCAGCTGGAGGACTGGAGGCCAAAGAGCTGACATACCGCAAGTCTCTGGCTATGTCTGCATTGCGGAAATACTTCCTGTTTCCTGTTTGCTCCTTAGATAGTCCAGACAACCAATAGGGAAACAGGCAGGGCTCCACCCATCAGTGGGGATGACCCGGGGGGATGAGGGAGCACCAGATCACAGCTTCCAAGGGAACACCTAGTAGACCAGGTGGCAGAGAGTGCTAAGGAGCCTGCTTCCAAGCTCTCTGGAGAACAGGTCACATTGATTTATAACAGCTCTTCCAATTCCTCGCCCACAAAGCAAGGATCTGGTGTGAGTACCTCCCCCAAATCCTCCGCAGTGAAGACCGACGCAAAGAACTCATTCAGCGCCTCTGCAATGTCCTTATCCTTCCTGAGCCAGTGCCCCTTTTACTCCCTTGTCATCTAATGGCCCAGCTGACTCCCTAGCAGATTTTGTTGCTTCTGCTGTATTTGAAAAAGTTTTTTGTTGCTTGTTTTTGCCTCTTTAGCAAGCCTCCCTTCAATGGGACGTGGGACACAGGAGAAGAGGCGGTCTTTCAGATACCTGGAGCCCAAGCAGTTTGGGGCTTTATAGGTTAAAACCGGTACGTTGAATTGTGCCTGGAAAGCTATTGGCAGATGCAGCCAGTACAGACTCTGGAGCACCGCTGTAATGTGCTCCTGGCGAAAAGGCGGGCATCACGGACCACCGCATTCTGCGCCAACTGCAGCTTCAGAACAGCCTTCAAGGGCAGCCCCACATAGAGTTTGTTGCAAGGTTACAAAGGCTTGGATGACAGTGGCCAGATCCGAATGCAACAGAAAAGGTTGCAGCCTTCTCACCAGATGAAGTTGCTAAAAAGTGCTCCTGGCCACTGCTGACAATCCAGGCGTAGCAGTGGATCCGGGACTCACACCCCAAAGCACCTTTCCAGAGGCAACATAAGACTTCCTTTTTGACATAATATTTAGGGGGAGGGGGTTGGGGGTGGAGTTCCTAGGGGCTAGGGAGTTGAATTGAGGCTTTTATAGGAGTTATATATATATTTAATGTAGTTTTTTTATAGTTTTTATTTTGTAAGCCATCCTAAGCCTTAGGGGAAGAGCGAGGTATACATTTGAATGCACAAAATAAATAAAAATAAATAATTTAAGGTGTCTCAAGCACAAGAAATATTCCTCAATCATTGCTACTTGCAGAATGAAATATTTATTTATTTTAAAAAATTATACCCTGCCCCTCCTGCCACAGGCAGCCCAGGGCGGCTAACAAATCAAAGTGCACTCACTCACTCAGGGCATGTTCACACAAGACACTCTCCACCCGCTACCCACCCACCACCTTCCCATTATACATGTTGCAGGGCTGGAGTGTTGCCCTATGGGTGCCCTGTAACATGTATAGTGGGTGGGTGGGAGAGTGTCTTGTGTGAAAATGCCCCCGCGTGCACACACACACACACACGCACACACATCAACAAATGTTGGTCCAGGAGAAGACTTCATCTTCACCATTGGATTGAATCCTAAGAAGTACCATTTACTGGGTCAGACCAATGGTCCATCCAGTCCAGCATCCTGTCTCCGACCGGGGCCAGTCTCAGTTGCTTCACGGGAGTACGCAACAGGTTAGAATGGAGTAATCAATTTCCTGCTAACCTCCCCCAGCTTCTGACAGTCAAGGGTCTTGTACCCCTGACCAACCCAACTAGTAGCCCTTAATGAACCTGGCTTTCAAAAATTAATCCAGTCCCTTTTTGAAGTCTGCTACACTACTGGCCTGAACAACAAATGAGTTCCTGTGAGGGGGGAAGGGAACTGGGGTAAAGGAAATGAAGAGAAAACCCATTCACGTCCCCAGTCACACGTGCACCCATTCTGATGGAAGCAGGACTTCTCGTGGAAACAAACCCTCAGGATCTTAGATGGCCATTGGAGCGAATGCCCCCAGCCTGGATTATCACATGCCTGTACCTTCCAACACACGCTCGTAGGGAACAGGGAGGCTTCCAGGGGAGTGCCAGGCACAAGGAAAAGGGGGGGTGCAAACCCCAGGGTGGGGACCCCGGGATGGGGGAGTCACACAGGGAAGGGACCAGTTCTGAATGCAGGGGAGGATAGATAGCAAGGTCTCCACTTATTCCACCCAAACACTCCAGTCACTCACCCACTCACACTCACAGTCACTCCGTCAGTCAAGCCTCTCACCGCCAAATAGTACAAACACCACACAACAATGAGGAACAAAAGAAGGGGGCCAGTCTCACAGGCCAAAGCACTGATCCCCAGAGGGGAATGGTTGCTAATGAGCTGCTTTTTATTCCCCACTGCTCCCAAGGCGCGCAGGCGCTCTGAGTGCCACGGCGGGATTGTAGGGGGCGTGGCCCTGGCGGGCGCCATCACAATACCCTGCAACCTACCATGTGTTTCTGTTCCTTGCGCTGGCGGGGCGTCTTCTTTCCCAGCGTCCTCTCGCAGCGCTTCGTGTGAGCCTGTCAGCTGGGGCCCCGCCTCCCCCAGGACGGAGGATTCCGGGAAAGGAGTGGACCCAAGTGGTTGCGGTTTGTCGCGGCACTTGGGCGTCTTCCGGGTAGGTGTACGGCGGTGGTAGCCTAGCTGTCTCTTTCCCCCATACCACAGGCCCCTACGAAGGGGTCGGACAGTTCCACAATTTTACTGTATGCTCAGTGAAAAAAAGACTTCCTTTTATTTCTTTTCAATCTTGTCCCTGATAATTTCATGGAGTGACCCCTGGTTCTAATGTTTTTAGAAAGGGTAAATAGTAGCTCCCTGTTCCACACCTTTCATGATCTTGTAAACTTCTATCCATGAAAGTTAATGGGAGTTGATCCATTCATTTAAAAAAATGGAGGACTGACACCTTTCATCTCTTGTCTCTGAAAATGTACATAATCCCTCTGGCCACATCCAGCCGTGGACTCCAATGCGAATATTGGCTGGGTAAGAACTGGCGGGCAGAGTATCTGGCAAGGAGCTTGCCGAGATAAGATGTGACTCTTTCCCCATTATGCCAAAGTGCATTTCTGAACCATCCTGCTCAAATGGCCAGAAAGAAAACACACTTCAGACAAGCCACCTTCTTTTAAAAAAAACAAAAACCTGCAAAATCAACAGCAGTTTTCCAATGGGTCCAAAATTTACTGAACCTGCAACGCCTGCAGCCAATTGCCGAGGATGGGATGCGATTGAGTGATCAAGGAGATGTTAATAACCTAAGGCTACACACTTATTGCTTTTTCCCTTGGAAAATAAAAGTCGATATGTGTTTTATTACACCCTCTCCGGTTCCTCTTCCTCTCACTGAGGGGGTGAGGGGGGGAGAGTATCACACTGCTAATATGCTGTTCACTTCTGCTGCTATCGATTATTTTCTGGTGTTTTTAATGCTTGAATTCATGGTCTATTACCTGCTTATCTAATCTACTGCTTGTCTGCATGCACCGTGGCTGCCTGGGCCATATTGTTTTCTTGGAAAAGCATTGGAACGAAAGCTTCCCAGGTGGCCGTAGCACTACAAATTAGGAATATGTTCTGCAGCAAGGTCCTTTTTTCTTCATCTTTCCAGCTCAGGGAAAGGGAGGTAAGAGAGGAGGAAGCCACTCTGAGTTTGAACAGGAATCTCCACCACGCACCTGGGTGATCCATCCGTCTCCAGGTGTGCAGGTGGAGAGGAGGTGGCGCTGACAATACAAAGAACCTTGGCTTCTAAAGGGGATGTTATGTTTTACTGAACACAAAAAGTGAATTACAGTAACATCTTCCTTTTCCCAGCGGAGTGAGTCAGTGGGTGTCTTTAGACATCATGTCAACAGGTGTCTGAATGTGTGTTTTGACCTTGATATGAACCCCGGTTTGGCCCTGTGTTCACCGTGTGGCGCTGCTTAGACACGCAGCCCCTCTTGGGGCAAATGAGTGTGTTGCTCTCCACCTGATCTCAGCCCGCAAGCACTGCCGCCTCGTTCCTTGTGTTGTACTTGCTAACACCCTTCGCGATACCGTTAGACGCAACGTTGGCCACGTGTTCAGCCCGAACACGCGAATTGTCCTTGTGACGCAATGGTGTGTTCACATTGCGTGTTCAGCGGTGTCAGCTCCGCTCGTCAGCGGCGGCTGCAGTCCCGCCTCAAAGCCCGGCGAGAGCGTTCCTTGGGCCTACGGCGCCCAGCGGCCCGGCCCCCAGCAGCGCAACCTGAGACCCCGCCCACAATGCCTGCGTCAGGCCCCAGCCCGCAGCCCCAGGGCCCAGCCACGCCCCCAGCGCCGACACAGAACGTGGGGGAACCCCCACCCTGCCGCGGCGTTCGGAGCGCCTGCGGGCACGCACAGGGACGGGGCTTACTGGATAAAGCCCGGCACCACTAGGATAGCGGCGCTAGTGATTGCAGAGACTGGCCCCCTTGCGAGTGAGACCCTGTTGAGAAACGCGTGTTTGCGAGCGAGAGAGAGTGGCAGCTAAGCCCCGGACGTCTGGATTCCCTGGAGACTTCCCTGGAGTGAATTGGTGAGTGCGTGTGTGTGTGGAGTGTGGCAGCCCTTCCCCCACCCCCTTCCTTCCCTGGGTTATCTTCCCCTGTGCGAGTGCCCCAGTGTCTGCTTCCCATCTGGTTCCCCTCTTGACCCCCCCATTCCTCACCCCTCTGAGAGCTAGTAGAGTGCGTGCACCTTGGGGCGGACGTTGGTTCCTCTGTGTCTCGAGCGCCCTCTGATGATAGAGGCCTGTTCTCTCTTGGAGAGGTGAAGGCCATAACACTATCCTGATGGGCATTTTCCATCCCGCTAACCCCTTTCAGGCCAGGGTGAGCCTCGGTAATGAGTGTGTACGGTGCGAGTGACCAAACACCACCACACCGTTCCCCCCCCCCGGTGACAAACGGGTGTCCAAATTGGTGTTGGGATTGTTATGGTGCTTACAGACAATGGCCAAACACGTGCTAAGGGGTTTTGACACCTGGTCTTTGTTATGTCGGAAGACAAGCAGTACGTATCCGTCAAACATTCCTCATTTAGAAGAGGATCCCACATTTTGCACAGGGCCCCCAACTTTTCTGCATCTGGCACTGTGGGCCACCCCCTTTCCCCATGGCCTTCCCCCATCCTGTCCGCAGATGTAAAAATCAAGCTTTTCCCATACTTGGAAAAATATATTTATTTATTCTTTTTATTTATTTAATATATTTATATCCCACCCCTCCTGCAAGCAGCTCGGGGTGGCTAACAAATTTCGGTTAAAACAACCTTAAAATATTAAAAACAATCATAAAAATCTTACAAACTGGAACAGGGAAAGGACAAGAATTAACAGAAGAAGAATAAAGAAGGGTAGGGTGATAAAACCCATTAACCCACCCTTCCACCCTCGCCAAAGGCCTGGGCGAACAGCCAGGTTTTACCAACTCGCCAGTATGTCAACAGGCTCGGGGCCAGGCGAGCTTCCTCCGGGAGGGAGTTCCAAAGGCGCGGCGCAGCCACCGAGAATGCCCTCTCCATTGTGGGCCCCCCACTTAACACGGGGGACCTCCAAGAAGGTGGCCCCTGACGACCGAAGGAGCCACTCTGGGACGCAGAGGGCGAGGTGGTCTCTGAGGTATGAGGGGTCGACACCATAAAGGGCCTTATAGATCAACACCAACACCTTGAACCTGGCTCGGCACGCTATTGGCAACCAGTGCAGAGTCCGGAGCCCAGGTGTTATGTGGTCCAGCGATCCGTCCCCGAAAGGAGCTGGGCCACCGCATTCTGCCCTAGCTGCAGCCTCCGAACCAGGAACAAGGGCAGCCCCACGTAGAGCGCATTGCAGTAGTCCAGCCTCGAGGTGATGAAGGCATGGACGAGGGAGGCCAGGTCCGGGCCAGAGACGTACGGACGCAACCTCCGCACCAGATACAACTGGCGGAAGGCAGATTTCGCCACCCCCTCTACTTGCTGCTCCAGGCGGAGATCTGCGTCCAGCACCACCCCCAGACTCCGGACCTGTTGAGGTATAGGAGGGCGAACCCCCCCAATCAGGGGGGGCGACACCTCCCTCACTCTCCCCACCGGCCCGAGAACGGCGCCACCATCACTCTAACCGCCTCCCCTCCTGCTTCAGTAACCACAGGTCCTCTGTAAACCATGATGGCCTGCCGTGATGGCTGGAAGGAAGCGGACGCCTAGGAGCCACCTGGTCGATAGCCTCAGTCAGCAAGATGTTCCAAAACACGACGAGGTCATCGAGTGGGCTGGCGTCAAAATCAAGGGGTAACTCCCCCAAGACATTCTGGAATCTCTCCGGGTCCATAAGTCTCTGGGGGCGAACCAACCAAACTGGTTCCACACCTTTCCGTGGGCAGACATGCGCCAGGAGGCTAGCCCGTAGGAGGTAATAATCTGTCTAAGACTTCACCTTAGAAATAAGCCTCCATCACAAGTGTCATCAGTGTTGCATGAGCAGCACGCCAGGAAGGACATAGGGTGTTAACAAACAGGACGATAGCCTGATGCAGTCTGGGTTCAATCTGGGCAGCTCCCACTCACATGTTTAGCATGTCCAACCTAATAAATGGGCAGCTCCCTGCATGTATTTCATGCGCTTGCAGGCAGCCCCCCACTTGTGGCACCAGTGAGAGTGAGAGTGGAGAGAGGGGCAGGAAGCAGTCGCTCCTCAGACGCTCTAGGATTTCCGTCCATGACTCTATGGTGCTGGCGGACCTCTACGTGCAGAGGCGCTGCAGGCAACCTAATTGATGGGATGCAGGCATGTAGTTGCACATTAGCCCGTATTTGCCTGCATGGGCAGGCTCCAAATTCTCTGAGACCCCACCGTGTGAAGGCGCTGCATGACCGCATGGCTGGTGGAGATGAACACCTAATAAACAGGCAGGTAGACACCCACCTGATGTGAGCTAATGTGGGCTAATGTCTCTTTTGGTAACACCTGTAGTAACTCATACACAAGAGCAGATTCAATATAGGCAACAGCCTAAGGAACTACAGCTGCAGATTCACATACGCAGATTCAAGAGTCTCGTCTGCTTTAATCCCATCACATCGTTGGCATCAGCGATGGAGGATTGCCCTGCCCATCACAATCCTCTTCTCTTTTTGGGGAAGTGGGCAGAGGGAATGAGAAGGGGAGAGATCTTCTGCCAAGTTCAGGGGGAAGAGGACAAGGCTTCTACACGGGAAGTGGGAGAGGAGGTTCCTCTTTTGGGTGGGTTCTTGAAAAGATCTTCTGCAGTTCTATTTCTTCTCTGCTTCAGCTGTCTCTTCACCGACTCATGCAAGAGACAGTCAAAGGTGATATGGTATATTGTTATATGAGCAATTTATTTATTTTGCTACTCTTTTACCTCCCACCCTCCCACTCACAGAGCAGCTCGGGATGGCTTACAACAGTAATAACAACAATAATAACAATAAAAGAAAGCACAATATACATTTTAAATGAATACATTTTAAAATTCATTAAAATGTTAAAACCATACAACGGGCAACCCCCCCCCTCCAACCCACCCTACCCATCTCCCTCTCCAAAGGCCCGGTGTCTTACACTGTCTTTGGAAAGAGAAAGAGGAGAGGTCCGGGACCAAACGGGCCTCCATTGGGAGGGAATTCCACAGCCTAGGAGCGGCCACTGAGAACGCCCTTCCTATCGTCACCACCTGGGAAACCCGGGGGACTTCGAGTCGGGCACCCCCGGCCAACTGCAGGGACTGCAATACAATCCGGGTCCTGAGGCGGTTCTGCAGGTAAGCCGGGCCCAGGCCATTTAGGGCTTTGTAGGTCATTATCAACACCTTGAATTGGGCCCAGAAGATAATAGGCAGCTAGTGCAGAGAACGGAGCACCAGTGTAATGTGTTCGTGGTGACCCATCCCCATTAAGAGACGAGCCGCCACATTCTCCACCAGCTTCAATCTCTGGACAGCCCCACGTAGAGTGCGTTACAGTAGTCTAATTGAGAGGTAATAAAGACATGGATGATGGTGGTCAGATCCGAGTCCGAAACATACGGCCGCAGCCATCGTACCAGATGTAACTGGTGAAATGCTCCCCTCGTCACAGCCTCCACCTGGAGAGCCAGGTGAAGCTGTGGGTTGAGGAGCACCCCCAGACTATAGACCTTTGTGGCCAAAGGGGGGCAAACCCCATCAATGATGGGAGCCCCCCCCCAGTCCTACCCACCAACATTACCTCCGTCTTATCGGGATTCAACTTCAGACGACTCACCCTCATCCAGTCCCTCACAGTCGCCAGGCACCGGGTAAGCACCGAGACTGCCGGGTCTGGGTCTGCAGAAAAAGAGAGAGAGAGTTGTGTGTCATCAGCGTACTGATGAAAACACACACCGAACCTTCTCACGACCTCACCCAAAGACTGGATATACACGTTGAACAGGAGGGAGGACAGAATAGAACCCTGCAGGACTCCACACGTGAGGTCCCGGGGAGATGAAGTACATTCCCCGAGAACCACACACTGAGTTTTCCTGGCCAGGAACGAGCGGAACCATTCAAGAACAATTCCATCCACCCCAGCCCAGTCTCGCAGCCGAGCCACCAACATCTCGTGGTCAATGGTATCAAATGCAGCTGACAGATCTAATAAAATTAGCATAGAAGATTTGCCCCAATCTAATTCATGATGCAGGTCATCAACCCTTTCACAACCTCACCCAAAGGCTGCATAGACACCTTGAACAGGAAGGGGAACAGAACAGAACCCTGCAGGACTCCACACGTGATGTCCCAGGGATATGATGAACACTCCTCAACAACCACCCGTTGAGTTGTCCCGGCCAGGAATGAGCAGAACCATTCAAGAACAATTCCTCCCACCCCGGCCTGGTCCCACAGGCGAGCCACCAACATCTCACGATCCACGGTATCAAACGCTGCCGACAGATCTAGTAACATTAAAAGAGACCATCTGCCCCAACCTAATTCACAGCACAGGTCATCGACCAAAGCCACAAGTGCAGTCTCCATGCCAAACCCAGGACGAAAACTGGACTACGAGGGATCAAGAAACCTGATCTGATCCAGATGCCCCTGAAGCTGCTGAACCACCACCTGTTCAATAACCTTCCCTAAAAAGGGAAGGTTAGAGACTGGTCGATAGCTGGCCAGGGAGTCAATGTCAAGAGAAGGTTTCCTGAGCAGGGGCAGTAGCACCACCTCTTTAAGGCGGCTTGGCACCCTGCCCTCCCTAAGGGAGGCATTCACAACCCCCACTAGCAACAGCCCTAATGTCTCTCAGCAGGCCGTAACCAGCCAGGACAGGCACAAATCTAATTCACAATAGGTGGCCCTTACATCCTCAAGGACACTGGCCACATCAGTGGGCAACACCCACCAAAATTGATCCCATGAAATCAGACAAGGCAGGTCCTCCACTACCTGTCAGGTGGGGAGGGGAAAGGGGCGTCGACCCAGGCGGGCCCGGGAGGGGCCCGGTGCCAACCCGCCCACCTACCTAGCAACCCCACGCACACGCTCAGACTCCTACCTGGACAAGGTTCTCTCTGGGAATACGTGCCCGTCAGGATAGTGTGTGGGCCGTTCCTTGGGCTTACGCACCTGGAACTTAGGCCCCTATCATCATAGGGCGCTCGGTGAGTAGCAGGAGTCTGAGCCACGGGCACACCGCTCTCTCCAGGTACACAGCTCACACACTTGAGTAGGGGCAGGGTTGGAAGTGAGGAAGGCATGCCCGGCAAGGAAGGAACGGGGCCCAGGGAGACAAGGTGGCAGGCGGGGCACCAGTCACACACAGCAAGGGGGATGCTCTAAGGTAGCTCCAGGAAGGGCAGAGAGTTGAGGG
>QEPC01000343.1:4624646-4670571 GCA_003113815.1 Sphenodon punctatus
CCCCCTTCCACCCACACAGTCTGGGAGGGGGAGGGGGGAGTTTTTTTGTTTTTTTCCCCATTGATTTCAATGGGGACAGTTCCCCATTGAAATCAATGGAACAAATCCGGTACCGGTAAACTGGTACAAATCCGGCAATCCGTTTTTTTTAAATCCGGTAACCGGTAAATCCGGTAGCCGGTATTTGACCTCATGTCCCACCCCTAGGAAACTGTACTAATCTGGAGTAAAGACACACACACACAAATAATTTATAAACACAAATACTAAACACACAAACACAGATAAAGGTACTTGGGTGCGTGGCACCGCCCCTAGCTTCAATCATTGGATGAATCAGGGGCTCTCTCTGCAGCTAGTCCTGCTTCATCCCTATTGGCTAGAATCTGGGAGCGACAAGGTCAACGGCATTGGTTATCCCGACTGGCCAGGCAATGGGGCATGAGTAAAAAGCAATAGGAGGAAAGCTTTGCCAGGGCAGAGACTCAAGTCTGTAGTAAGCAATATCAGACGGCAGAAGTGACTATTCCCAGGCACTCCCCTCAGCTGGCTTTCAACTTTACAAACACTCTCCTCTATTTAATTTTTCTTCCCAAGGAGAGCTATTTTGTCTGCCTGCTGGCAGAATGTGCCAAGCCTGACAGCCCTAGTGACTAAAGTCCCTCTTTTTATCCACATCAATGGCAAAGACAGCTGGAAATTCCTTCGGCAGAGTCCCATGTCAGGAATGAATATGAAACATGCTCATGCACGCACACAAAAAATAAATAAATCAGATTTAGGATGCTGCATCAAAACATCCGATCCTTCCAACGTGTAAGTAATGTGTCAGAGGAGAGGCAGCGTAATTCAGCCGCAGCAAGAAGGCTGTGGGGGGAAAAAACCCAACCCTTGATTAGGAAAGCCTTGCTGGAGTCCATTAGAAGGAATGACAACATTTCAAATGCATGAAAAGAACAGCTCAAAAGTTAAACACCAAGAAACCCATCAAAACCCACTAAGAAAGTGACAAATGACTTTATAATATGCCCAAAGCCAGTCACTGAATAGTAATCCATCTATATTATATTTACCGCCGATGAAAGGAGTCCATTTTAGCTGCGCACAGACACACTCACACACAAAAAGCTTTTAGAATCAATATCTGAGAGAATAATACACAGCACCTTTAATTCACAAGGAGCCAAAAACCACTTTAGAAGTTATGGGCCAAAGTGTTCATCTCCCAGCGTCTGGAGAGATAACAGCTCTCTTGTGTGAGCAGAGAGCGTCACTGTTGGAAGCTGGGAGGGAAAAGCAGGGAATGGATCACTCCAGTATCAGCTGTTGGGTCCTTCTCCCAAGCGACCAAGAATGGCCGATGTCAGAGACAGGATGCTGGGCTTCATGGACCATTGGTCTAACCCAGAATTAATCTATTTGGTTATTTATTTATTTTGATTTTGATTCTGCCCTATCCCTGATAACGCCACCATAAAATACAGAATAAAACCCATAAAACCCCCATAAAATACTTATAACATCTCTACCCCTGCTGGCCAAATAAATAGGTCTTTCACTGCCTCCAGAAGGTGCTCAGACTACAACTTTGGCAAAGCTCCAAGCGAAGGGAGTTCCGAAGCTGTGAAGCAGCTGCCGAGAAGGTCACTCGTCGTAGGGACCTGGGCCATTGGTGGAAGTGGCAAGAGGGTGCTCTTGGCTGCTGTTAAGCATCTATGGAGGGGCATAAGGAGGAAGGCCGTCCCTGAGATATGTAGGTGCTGGGTCGTTTAGGGGTTGATAGGTCAAAACAAGCACTTTGAATTGTGCCCAGAATGCTATTGGCAGCCAGTGGTGTAATGTGCTCCCGGCGACCCACCCCCATCAAGAGGCCAGCCGCTGTGTTCTGCTCAAGCTACAGCCCCTGAACAGTCTTCAAGGGCATCCCCACCCAGAACGCACTGCAGTAGTCCAGCTTCAAGCTGATGAAGGCATGGATGATGGTGGACAGATCGGCACTACTTGTGTTCCTCAACTGTGTAACAGATGCTGGTTTCTGGCTGCCCTGAAGGAATGGTGGCAGCTGAGGTAAAATGATGTCGTCCCACTAAAATGGAGGCTGAATGGACTGAGCTGGACTCGGAAGTGAGTTTCCTGACCCCACTGAGAGTCAGACAGAGGGTTGTCCAGTCCAGTCCCTTTTTGAAAACCTCCAGCTATGGAAGGTCTACAGTCTCTCTAGGCAACTTGTTCCTTCGCCAAGCAGCTCAGTGTGGCAGCGGGCCGTTCGGGTTCCTCAGCAACCAGAGTCGGGGACCACATTTTTGTATTTTCTTTAATTAACCACAACCTCCAGCTCTGTTAGCCTCGCAGGGCTCTCAATCTTACTTTGTTCCCGAGCCTCGCAGGGCTCTCCTTTTTATACCCCGAGCCTCGCAGGGCTCTGAACACCCCGAGCCTCGCAGGGCTCTGCGGGCTTTCAGTCGGACCCACACTATTCTGCCCTTTAATCCTTCTCTATTGCTCTATTGCCGGACTTCAGGACTCTGCTAGTCCTTAATAGAGACTCCCTCCTCTGAGGGGTCTAGCAGGCTTTGCTGGCTTCCAGCCTCTCTGTCAGAGCCTCTCCTCACTGGCTCTGCCTCTTTGCCTCTGTCGGTAACGCTGACCCACTTCCGAGTCTTCCTGACTCCTTCTCAGTGGCCTCAGCTGCCGCTTGTCAGTTTCAGGTGGTGGGTTTAAAGCCCGCGCCGCCTAAAGAGCCGCCGCCCGCCACTCCCTTGCTGGCCAACTGGAACAGGGGCACGCCACGCCTCCCTGTTAAACTCGGTTAGGAAGATTTTCCTAATATTTATTTGAAATCTACCACTGAGCCCATTATTTCTAGATATTGGAAGACTGCTATCATGTCTCTCCTTAATCTTCTTGGCTATGTTGCTTACACAATAAACTTGAACTTGAATTAATCTTCTTTTCTTTAGGGTAAACATATGCCGTTCCTTCAACCTCATAAGACGTGCTTTTCAGATTCTTTACCATCTTTGTTGTCCTCCTCTGAACCTGCTCTGAATTTTTTAATGGCCTTTTTTTAAAATGGCGTACTCAACACTGGACACAGCAGGGAAGGATTTTAGAAGGGGTGGTGAATGAAGATTAGTTTGGAGGGCTGATAGAAATAGCCCAAAGTGTTGACTACTCCCCAAGAAGGCTGGTGTGTAACCAGAGGGCCTGGGAAAAGGTTCTTGTAGAAAGGGGACTCTTGTCTGGTTAGCATGAGCCCAAGAGCCGCCATATTGTTACTGCACATAGCATAAATAGATAATTCGCTGGTGACAGAAAGAAAGACAGCTACCTCACACACATGGTTTGTCACCGTTCCAATGACACAGCATTTGGCCAATCCATGTCTTCCCCCTTTTCCCGATATTCCTTATTTTAAGAGAACATCCCTTATTTGACAATGCTCCAGTTCCACAGAGCTCCATAAAACAGATATCACAGCTCCACAATTTCCCTTCGTTTTGAAAGTTCATCTGGCGACCTTATACCCCACGCCCGGGCCCATGGTAGTAATTCCGCTACTACCACGTCACAAGTGAAGCATTTGGACAGGTGAGAAAGGGGACATTGTGATGAATGCATTGCGATCAAAGCCATTGCGATTAACGTTGAATTGAGTATGTCACCTCTTATGACCAAGTCGCTGTCAGCCCTTTCAGGACCCGGTGGCAGGGGGAGGGGTAACTCTCTGGGCAGAGAGGCAAGTGTTTAGCCCTTTAAAACAGTTGCTGATCATGCTCAGGTGAGTAGGGCAGGGACCGCCACCTAGCTGAAGCCTCAGCCATACCCCAATAACATCTCCTCCATCATTTGAAGTGGCATGACAACTCTAATTTTCATACATTTGCATAGATTTGCATGTGTTTATGAAAATGTGCAATGGCTTGCTGACTAATTTTGGGGCTGAGTTGGCACAAGAGACGTCTGTGTGAGAGGCTCGGTGTACACAGAGGTTTGTGTGTTCAAGTTAAAACTCAGCCTATTCAAAGTCAACATTCTCAAACGGGAGGTCTTACTTTGTTTCTAACGTTTTCGTTCTAAAGGCACTCAGAGGATCCCAGGTGGAAGCAGCGACAGTCCCTTTAAGCATGTTAAAGACCCACCCCCATCCCTTCTACCTTCCCCCCCCGACCCCCCAGTTTTCATCATGATCCCAGACACACAGCTTCCTCCCACCTGGATGTTACTTTTCTGTTCTTTGATAACGGGATGTATTCCAAGCTTGTTAAAATGAGAAAAGGTGCACCAGCACTAAGTAAACCAATAAAGGCAGCCAGGCAGGGGGTCACCCACAGAGTCAACCATCTCTTTCTCCAGCTGGATTAATGAGGTGGTAATACCCCCTTTGTCTGCAAAACCAGGTACAAACCCTACACTCCTAGGAGCCTGGTACTAGATAACAAAACCTGTTACTGTACTGGGCACAAAGTTACCATTGGAGGTGATATAAGGAGCTGCCTAAACAATGGTCCATTTTAGCCTGTATTGTCACAACCTGACACATCAGCAGGGTTTCAAATCTGACTCTCCAGCAGAGGCCTCACCTTGGCGTGCTACCTGAGACTCCCCAGGATCCCCAGCAGAGGCCTCACCCAGGCATACTACCAGAAAGCCTGAATCGCAGATGCTGGGGATTGAATTTGGGACCTTGTACATGCAACGCATGCGCTCTGCCACCTGAGCCACAGCCCAGCCAATGCAATAAGCGGTTGCCATTTTGGGAAGAAGTCTGCCTCAGAGACCGTGTGTGTGTGTGTGTGTGTGTCTTCAAACTAGTCAACGTTGGGTAAGCCAAGCTAGGGGGCCCAGGACCAGGGGCCTACTTTTCCAGGTGGTCCTCATAGGAGCCAGCCAGGAAGGAGTGGTTGTTACGAGAAGAAGCTACCTTGATTGAGACCGGACTTAGGGCAGGAATCTACTCTTACAGGCACCTTGTAAGCCCTCAGAGATGCCCAGCTGGAGGCCAGCTGGAGGACTAACCCAGGGTAAGAGGAACAGTTTGCCCGGATGGAGGCTTGACTCGGGACAGGGATTATTATCTCAGAAGACGACTGAAGTTGAAGAATCAAATGCTGGCCATCTGTGGGTAATAAGGGGATCAATCCCCTGGTGGCAGACCCTTCCTATCTTCTGCTCCGGGCCTAGTAGGCAGGACTAGACCTATCCCCCTCAAGTAGGGATGGGCGAACGCGGTTCGGAAGTTCAGAGTTCGGACCGAACTCAGTCTGTTCGGTCGACCGAACCGAACTTCCGAACCAAACTTGAATTTCAAACTGAACCGAACCGAACCAAATTTCTGAACTCCGGTCTGTTCGCCCATCCCTAGTGGCAACACACACCAAAAAAACCTGGGTTTGAATGGCCGAACTTGGTTCGGAAGTTCGGAATTCAACCAAACTTGGTCTGTTCGGTCGACTGAACCCAACTTCCGAACCGAACTCGAATTTCAAACCGAACCAAACCAAATTTTCGAACTCGAATTTCAAAACAAACTGAACTGAACCGAATTTCCAAACTCTGTTCTGTTCGCCCATCCCTACCCTCAAGCAGCTCTGGCCCTGCTGTGTTATGTTGAATTATGCATGGCAAAAGCTCAATGCAGGCCAGATGGTTCCAGGCAGCTCCCGTTTACGCCAAGAATCCAGAGAGTGGGTCAATCAATCCTCTGACCCTAATATGGTCTGTCAAAAACATAATCAATTTACGAGACCAGGACAACTGACCTGAGAGCCCTGTTTGTTGATCCAAAACATATTGGCTCAATAGACTTAATAATTAAAGTCAGTATAGATAGTCATTGACCCAGCCACTTAGCCCTGAAGTACTGACTCCACAAGGACATCTTTGAGGTAAGTAAAGAGAGACAGCATGCCACGATCTGATCTGGAAAGCCAGAAGTAAAGCATGCCATGAATGCAAATCTGGAGCTTTAGAACTGAACCATTGGCATAAAGAGTAAGATCCCAGAGCAAAGAGTTCCCGAAAGTAAAACAAAAGAGAAGTCTCTCTTGTGTTCATGATACAGCACGCACTGTAGGCATCAGCTCCGTGAGGACACCGGTCCAATGTAGATGGGATCCAGTCCACACCCACTCAGGATGAAGCAAAATTGCAGCTCCTTCCTAGTGTAACTGGAAGGAGAGGGGTTAGTTGGAATCCCTACTCCAGGAGCATTTTCAGAACCTGCCTTGCACACAGCCTGAAAGGGACAGAGTAGGTTGGCCAAACCAGAAAGCTCACCCATGTTTGTCCTTGGGAAGGAAGTGATCTTGGAAGCCCCCTGCCTTGAACCCAGGGAAACCAACTTCTAAGACAGGAGCCCATGTCACTTTGCTACTGAGTTATGTGAGGAGAGCAGCTGATAATAATAACCTTTGTTTTTATATAGCATCCCCCTGCCATGGCACTCAGAGCGCTTTATGTACAACAATTTAACACAACTTTTAATCCTCACAACAACCCTGTGGGGTAGGTTAAGCTGAAATAATAATACAATGGGCTCAAGGTCACCCAGAGAGTTTCTGGCTAAGACAGGACTAGAACCCAGGTCCCCCCATCTCTTAGTTCAAATTCTGCATACTTCACCATTACACCATGGAGCATTAGTGGGATGCCCTGCCCTCTGAGCTTCTGATTGGCTGCTTCTAGTATAAAAACCACCTGACAGGAAGTGCAGCAAATGCTTAGGCCTTGTTTATTTCTTTGTCACCAGCCTCCATGTTTGTCTGCCCCAGAACCTGCTTAGCTTCCTGCTCCATTCCAGGGCTGGCCTTACCACAGGGCAACCTGGGGTGGTTCACCAGGGCCCTGGTCTTTCTTAGGGCCCCACAGTGTCCTCTATTTTCACTAGGACAGATTGTGGGGGCACCACTTCCTCTCAGTGTGGCCCCAAACATGACCAGCTTCAGGGCACCACAGTGGTTGCCCCCAAGGGGGAGGGGCCACCAGATTTTATCTTCACCCCCGCAAATCCTAAGGTCAGCCCTGCTTCATTCCCAGCCTGTTGGTGTACTTGTGCCTCCAGTTTACCTATCTGCCCCCAACCCAGCTATGTGTCCTAGCCTCAGCTGGGCCCATATCGGTTGGTTCCCCTGGCACCCATTCCCCTGGTCTTCACTCTACTGTTCAGATTACCCCTTGGCTTTGTCTTTTTGACCCAGCCTGACCTCCAGCTTGACCCTTTGGTTTGCTCTAGGGTGGGTGGGGAACCTTGGGCTCAGGAGGCAAACGTGGACCATGGTTACTTTTTATTTGGCCCCTGGATCCAGTTCCTACCCCTGAAAAGCTAAGCTCAGGGTAAAGGAGCAGAGATGAGGGCATGCCCACAAGAATAGGGGGACAGACCCATGGGCCTGGACCCTTCTCCTCCTCACCACGTCCCTCTTCCCCGAATTTCTGTGCCGCCCTTGGAGCTTGTACTAATTTTCCAAGTGGCCCCTAAGAGGGAAACGCGTTCCCCACCCTCCTGAACTGCCTCATGCCTGGCTCTGATTCTGACTTGATTCTTGTTCAGCCTGGTCCTGGCGCTAGCCGAGCTTGAGTCTCGACCTGGAGCTTGACACTTGCTCTGCAACAGGAGGGAGATGCGGCCCAGCCCTCGGGCTTTACCAGGAAATTGATCTGGCTCTACCTTTGTCTTTCCAGAACCAGTGCCGCCGGCGTGCTGCATCCAGGGGACTGAGTGGGATGCTAGCTTCCTCCCCCTTCTCTTTGAACCTGGTGTGTCAAGTTTTCATGCTTCTTCTCGCAAGGGTTTGGTTGCTTTTGGTTGGGAAGTGGTGAAGAGGAGTGAGATACGGGGGTTCTCTAAGTGCTCTGCCCCCAGATGCTTCTATAGAGTTGAGATTGTGGGGGCCAAGGTTTCCTCAGATCTAGGCTAGCCTCCTCCTGGAAAACGGAAAACGGCTTGCTCGGCAGACATTAAAATAAGCCAGACTCTTTCCATTAACTTCCCGAGGTGCTGGATCAAGCATTAACGGTGATAGCGGAAGCATTAAGGAAGAGGGAGAGGTCATTCACTTCAAAAAACAATAAAGTGGGTCAAAATTCTCCTGTCAGATACTGTGTTTTACTCAACATTTTCCTCAGCAAAGTGTCCATTTTAACATTTTTTTTAAAAATCACCTCAGGGAAATCTTTTTTCAAGTCAACACTGGAGAAAAAAATGTTCTGAATCAATGAAAAATGTCATCTTGACATTTCCTATCATACTTTTTTGTTGTTGTTTTGACAACTCCAATCTGCAATTTTTTTTTTTAAAAAAGTTTTTTTTGTTCTGAGAAAATCTTGTGCCCTAAGACCTTTCTGCTCCGTTTCAGGATGGAAAGTAATTTTCTGAATTGTCAAAACTTTCTTGTTGGAAGAAAATTACATTTCTGAATCGGCTCTTCCAAAAACAAATGGCATCTCTTCCGAGAAACACATTGCCCCATCTTTTCAATTAAAAAGCCAGTAAAAGACTATTTACAGAGGTCACCCCAATAATCTTTTCCCACCATCAGTTCAAAAAGCAATTGGCATAAAGGCCATTAACAGAGTTGGCACCAAGAGGTAACTGAACACAGTAATTGCTCAGCTTTTATAGTGCTGGATATATAATATTAAAAAAAGAAAAGAAAAGAAGAAATAACTGAAGATTTCTGCAGAGAGAGTTACCCTGGTGAAGACAGTTTAGCTAAGGGGCTATTTAAAAAAAAACCAAAAACCCCTCCATTTTCTTATACACTACAGCACTACCTTTCTGGGGAACCTCTCCTGATGTCACGGCAGGGGGGAACAATACAAGGGAAAGGGTGGACAGGGAGCCACACACAGAAGGGAACCCCCTCCCCACAAGTATCCAGAGCCGGGGGCCCTTTTGTCCGGTGCTCGGAAGGAACTCGGGGATGAAGATGCCCTTCAGGATAGAGTGGTGGCCACGATATCTACAACAGACTAGGCCTCTATCATCATTGGGTGCCGAGAGATCTGCACAGGGGTGCTCCCTCTTGCCTCTCACCCACGCACACCCTAGACACACACCACAGGTAAGGGGAGGCGTAGCGGTACCCGTGAGGATAGGAAGGACAGGGACGCCAGTCCCAGGGAAAAGGCGGAAGGACTCAACCACACCGCAGCGGGCAGGAAAAACCCACGGAGGGGGAGGCAGTGGCACATCCACACTCTGTCGTTCGTCACCCACTCGCGCTCCACTCGCTCGAAGAGAAACACACAAGGATCAACAATCACCCAACACCACCCTTTTGCTACACAAGCCGCAGCCACACTCTCTGACAGGGGAGGGGAACACAGGGAAATACCTAGACAAGCTTCACAACGCAAATACACTTAGCTCTCAATAAAGGGGCGAGTCTGTTCAGATCATCGGTGCTGTGTGTCTGATAGCGCCGGTGTTTAGAGTGTCGGCCAGGCCCTTCCGGCGTGCCTGCAGCCGCAGGGAGCGGTGCACTGGCAGTGGCTCCGCCCCCGTGCCCCGTGTGGCCGCAGGGGCGGGCCCTTTGGCAGCACCCCACTGTGGCGCCGCCTTGGCCCCCTGGCGGGCCGGAAGTCACCGCCGCCGGGACCCCCAGCCATGAAGGTGAGCCTCAACAGCTGTAACAAGCTTTACCACACAGGGATAGTCTGTCTGTCTCAGTTCTGAGTTGTCGACACATCCCAAATGACAGGACACCAAAATTGAGGTTTAAATGACCGCACTCTTTATTATTATTATGCCAAATCTTAATTAGAATAGGTGGGGAAATCGCCTATTGTGATTCGGGTCCAGTACTTAACCTAACATGGAACAAACTAATCCATAGAGGTGGTTTCGATATACCCTCGGTTACCACCCCATGTAACAAACACAACGTCTCCCACCCCTCTCGCGGCACCGTCCACGGGTGAGGGGGACCCAAGTCCTTCTGGACCAGAGTAAAGAGGAAGGTGCCTGCAGGCTGGGGACCATACCTGTCCCTACCACCCTCGCTGGTCACCCCTCCCAGGGAGGCTACCCCGCCGCTTGCTGTACCCTGCTTTTGCGGCAGGTGTGTCCTCCCCATCTCTTAATGAGATGACTCCCACTTATGATAATCCTAATATATATAACCTGAACATTGCCATAATGGACCCCTGACACTAAGGGCCCCTCGGAGCTAATTGGATGGGCCCGTCCCCCACCTATACCCTAACTAACCTAAAATTTGTACTAACTTATCTTTTAGGGCGCTTAAGTAGCAATCATTTTCCTCAGGGGACAGGCAGACCCCATCTTCCCGGAACAACTCAGGCCGCTTATGCAACAGGGCATAGTTGTGGATATTGTCTCCTCCCAACCCTGCTAGCCATCTGCCTATGTCCCTGTTGATCATCTTCCTGGTCTTATCTATTTTCCTCAGGTGTATGTCCTTACCCCAGGACATCCGCTCCACTAGGTCGGTCCAAATAATAAGGGCAAATGGGAACAACTTCTTGATCTCCTACACGTCATTCTTGACCTTTCTAATGAGTTGCACACCTTTCAACTGTGGCGAGTCTTTCTCGCCTAAGTGGATGATTAAGGTCTCCGGTGGGGGGTGGGGGGCTCTGTGCGGCACCTGGAAACTGGGCAGCAATTGCTGCCATCTCATGCTGCTACGGCCCTTCCACCTGATTGCCACTTGTGCCGACAAGCCCAGCTGGGTTCCCCACCGGGACTGCCCTGCGGCCTTGGCCGCCCAGCGTACCAGGCTGTGACCAACGATACAGACTTGCCTCCACCGCTCGAGGGGGGTACCTGAGAAATAGATAACCAGTTCAGTTATGATCAGGACCATGGGGTTGCCGAATGTATGACTGGAATGCCCCCAACCGCCATCAGCCTACATCAGTACCCCCTGTTCTGACATGCCCACTGCTACCCGATCTGGAATGAGTGGGATCCAAAATCGACCACAGGAAGGCCGAGGCAGGCCACCGCGGCCCTCAAGACCGCCATTAAGTGGTATCTGGTAAGGTAGCCACCCCTGGAATGGTGAAAAAGGGGGGGAAGGGGTCTGGGGTCGGGAGGTGAGGTATTGCTCCATGGCCGGAACTGGACACAGGTTGGGGGTCCCTGCCCTGTTAAACCTAACCCACTGCCCCTTAACTCTCTGATCAGTTTTGGATCGACGGATCTGCAGGGACATTGTCATCGGCATGATCTGGACATCATCCGTGCCCATGGCCCTACCTGTGGAGTCCCTGGCTGATTTGGCCACCAGCTCGCTCATCTGGAAAGCCCTGAAGAAAGCTTGTTTAAATACTGTCTTAAACAAACAAACCTCATAAACATCCGCACACACTCACGGCAGGACCCCACATATGTCCAGCAGTAGGGGAGGGGTAATGGAGTTACGTCAGTCCAGGGTGCTGTCCTGCTGCCCGGACCAACTTTCTAATAGGCGCCTGGCGAAAAAGCCCCTATCGGGGGGTGGATGACCTGCCAGGTTGCTTTTAAACCCCAATTCTGCCAGCTTGCTGGCTATTGTGCCAACCGCTGCCCCTCTCCGCCTCAGGTGTAGGGCGAACTGTAGAATTTGGGATTCTGGGATGGGGAAAGTGAGACCCCAACCCTGGAGAGTTTGGAATTAGTGGGATTCCTGGAAGGTTCTATCATAAGCCGCCCTTGTTCTGGGGGCCAAGGATCCTTGCATGTGTCACCAGGGAGGGGGGAGAACACAACGGGACTACCACTCGCACCGTTCAGACACTGGGTATGGTTAGCGACGGCTCTCTCGGCTAGGCAACAGGGGGGGGGGTCTCGTGCCCGTCAGGATAGTGTGTTGGCCATTACCTCTAATGAAAGAGAACAGGCCACTATCATCATTGGGCGCTTGGATTGCGAGAGGCCGCGCAGTACCCCCACATTCCCTATCCCACACTCTCAGGGGGAAGGAGGAGGGCTTGGGACAAAGGTGCAGGAGGGAACCGTGCAGGGAGAGGGCCCTTACCCGGGCTTGCGAGGAAGGAGAAAGGGCCATGCACTCACAGTGCTCCCCAGGGGGAGGGTCTAACCCAGACACGGGAAGGAAGGGAGGGGGAACACTCACACACCAGGCACTCACCACTCGCTCCGTCACTCGTTCAGTCACACCCAGGAAGAAACAGGCCGAAGGGGAAGTTTCACTCAATCTCAATCGTCGGGAAAAATGCTGTCAGGCAGTTCACAAATGGCAAGAACAACTGCTCTAACTGTGGCGCTGGTGTTTATGTGGAAGGCCCCGCCCCTGTGCGCACCCGCAGACGCTCCGAGCATCGCGGCAGCGCAGGGGGCGTGGCTAGAGGCAAGCCTAGGCTTGGGTAGAGTGTCGTCTGGCCGGGCGCTGTGGGGGGCGTGGCCAAGGGTCCCATGCTGCCGGCTGGTGCGGCGCTCGAAGGGGGAAAGCCCTGCTGGCTCCTGTCTTGTTCCGGAGTCCTGGGGGCCCTGGGGGTGTCAGGCTCTGAGGGGCTGGCGGCGGAGGCTGACGGCATGGTGGTGTAAAGTTCTAGCACCCAAGGCTCCACACTGACAGCGGCAGCAGTTCCGGGGTCAGCCTGGCTCGAGGTGCCAGCAATTGGAAGTGCTCCATCTGGAAGTGAGAAAGGTCGTCGGCGACACAGTTGTCAATGCCGGGCACATGCTTGACTTGAAACAGAATATTATGTCTCAGGCAATTTAGCACGAGGGCCCTAACCAGCTTCATAACCCATGGGGACTGTGATGACAGAGTGTTTATAACGTGGACCACCGCCTGGTTGTCACGCCAGAAAAGGACTATGTGGTTTGCTAGCTCGACTGGCCATAAATGAGCAGCCAGCACAATGGGAAATAGTTTGAGGAAAGTGAAGTCCTTTGTGTCCCCCAGCCTCTATCAAGTCCATGGGCCAGGGGGCAGTAGCCCACCTGTCCCTGAAGTATACCCCGAAACCACAACCGCCGGCCGCATCTGAGTGGAGCTGCAGTTCGGCCTCCAGGCAAAACTGGTCCTTCCAGAAGCTGGCCCCGTTAAAACCTGCCAGGAATGAGGCCCAGATCTCGAGGTCCTCCTTCATTGCCCTGTTAAGCCTGACGTGATGGTAGGGGTGGGGGTCACCCTCCAGTTTTGCGTACAGGTGGGACAGAAAGGCCTGCCCCGGGGTCACCACTCTGCACGCAAAGTTAAGGCTCCTGAGCAATGACTGGAGTTGGCGGATCGTCACCTTTGTTGCTGCGAGGCATTCCCTAATCTTGACCCGGAGGGAGGCCAATTTGTTCTCAGGCAGGTGGAAGATGGCTGCTACTGTGTCCAGCTCTATACCCAGGTACGTCAATTTGGTAGTTGACCCCTCTTTTTGGGTGCCAATGGGATCCCTAATTCCTCTGCCACCCCGTGAAAGGTCCGCATCAACTCCCAGCACTCCCTAGTGTCTGCCCAGCCGATGAGGAGGAAGTCATCAAGATATTTTGTGACTTCCCCCACCTTGGCCCGCTGCCGCATCATCCACTCAACCAGGGAGCTGAATCTCTCGAAAGCTGAGCAAGAGATTGAGCAACCCATGGGCATGGCCTTGTCAAAGTAGTAATGGCCCTGAAAGTAGAAGCCCAACAGCAGGAAACTGTCCAGGTGGACTGGCAATAGGCGGAAGGCCGACTTAATATCGCATTTTGCTAGAAGGGTCCCCTGGCCACAACGCCTAACCAATGCCGGTGCTGAGTCAAATGATGCGTAGTGCACTGGGAGATGGCATCGTTCACAGACCCAACTCTTGGGTGTGAGAGGTGATGAATTAGGCGAAATTTGCCTGGGGCTTTTGGGGGGACTACTCCCAGGGGGGAAATGACCATTTTGGGGAACCGGGGGATTGGGAAAGGGCCAGCTATTCTCCCTTCCTCTCGATCCCTGTCTAGCTTGGTCCTAACGATATACTCCAAACTGTTTATGGTATTCAAATTGGAGGGGGACCTCGTGTGGCTGGACTGGGCTGGTGGGGATCCTAAAACCTTCATTAAAACCCATCACTATGTACTTGACCTCCTCCAAGTCCGGATGGCCCCGCAGGACCCTTTCCAGGATGTCAAACTTGACCGGCATTGGGACCCTTTGCCGTGCCGCCGGCAGCATTACCTCCTGGGCTCCCTTTTCCCGAGGTGCCGGGATTGGATCTTCCTTTCACCCAGGGCTTAGACCTGGGGCATGCGGAAGCTGCATGGTGCCCGTTGCAGTTCACGCAGGCATGTCGAAATCTACAAGCTGCTCGGGAGCACTTACCGTAGCAGCTGAATTCCCAGCACTGCGCCCCAGCATCCCCTGCTGCCTTTTTTCCCTTGTCACAAAAGGATTCACTGGCAGCTGCAGCACCTCCCTTTGTGAGGAGGCGGCCACTATCTGACCTGGGAGCATGGCCTGTGCCGCTCATGCAATTCAGTCACAGATCGTTCACATGAAGATCCCAGTGGAGGCCCGGAGTATAGGCTGCCCAGGGCCTGAAGGCCTTGTCATACCGCAGCCATGCCCCTGCAAGGCCGGACTCATACGCTCGACGGACTATGTCCGCGTACTTAAGGAGGTCTTTGGCACGGCTGGGGTAGGCCTGAATCATTACCCTCTGGAATATGGAAAAGGCTGTCATCTAATTGGACCAATTTCTCTCGGCCTTGGCATGTTTAAATCACTCCTTGTCCTTTTTATCCTCCTCCTCAGCCGGGTCAACAATGGGGTCACTGAACAGAAGGACAAAGATGTCTATATATTCTCCCCACCAAATCCATTCCTGGGTGGCTGGGAGAAGGCGATTCCCCTATGAGGGTGGATACCTCGGAATATCTGGGCAGGGCCTGCCTGGCTACCACGTTCGGAGCATGTGCCAGCCCTAGGGAGCCTGCAGGTGGGGCCCAGACCTGCTGTTTGCAATTGACTGTTGCACCATTGGCCTGTAGGGGGTTGTTGCATATGAGGGGAGTGGGCACCCGCGTCCACCCCAGTGGAGGTGGGGGGCAGCACCATGGGACCCACGTCCCGTTCCACCACAGGAGCTGGTTGAGCCCCTTCGGCACCCCTTGGGTGTACTCTTGCCCTCGTGGGGCTGGGAATGGGGTGGCCCCCCCAGCCCCCTGGGGCGTCTAGGGGCCGGCCTGCCATTTGGGCCCCACACCCTCATATCTTGGCCCTAGGAGGGCATCCTCCACCTCACCTGGGGCACATGGCGCTGGCGGTGGGAGTGGCTCCTGGGTGGCCAGTGACTGCTGGGCCCTCTGATCCACCATGGCCCTTATGGCCTGCTCTATGGCTTCCACCCAGCATTGGAAAACCTCCTCCTCCTGGTCGTGGTGCTCCGCTTCTCTGCCCAGCTGGTCCCCTTGTGACCCTGGTACCAACCTATAAGAAATGAAGGGGAGCTCCCTCCTAGCACCCTCCCCCCGCCACCCTGCGGCGGACAGCAGGGGTATGCAGCTGGGAGGGGAGCCCCCAGCCAAGCCCCAAGGGGGGGCTGCCCCCCTGCTCACCCACAGGGGGGCAAGTATATATTGGGCCCCACGAGGGGCCCCACTGGAGTGGGCACCCCAGGGGCCGCCCTTCCCCTTGGGGTAGGGGCGCCCCTACTGGCCCCGAGTACCGGGTGCTCGACGCTGATGAGGGCAGCGGGGCTCACCCCAGGGGGACCACCAGCGGGGGTTGATCTGCAAACTGGGTGGGGGTGCAATCTGGTGTACCCCCACCTCAACAGTTGTGCAGGAGGGGTCTGTCCTTCTCTCACCGTGTCGCTCCGCCCCCTGCACCGGGGGGGGGGCACAGGAGGCCCAGCAGCCCATGCCTCCCCAGACTGGGGTCCCACGACCGCAATCTCCTGCAGGAGGGCCTTGCAACCGGCCAACCTGTCCTTCAGTGGGGGGCTGGTAGCCCAGCCTTCATTTACCCCTACTGCCAGGCCAAATGGACCTGGGGGTGTCCCCCCCAACTGCAGCTACCCCCGTGGTGCCTGCCGCTTCCTCGGCCCTTGGGGGTGGCACCGCCCGTCAGTGGAGGCACCGAGGCTTGGCTGGGGATAGGGCTGGAGCCCTCTTTCTAGATTTGCCCATGCTGGGCTTAAAACGAGCATCATCCAATCGTAGGGGAAGGGGGAGCTGGGGGCACAAGCAACCTAGGCAGCCCTGCCAGAGCTGGAAGCTCCCTCCCTCCCTTCCTTGCCAGCCGGATCAACTTGGAGGATCGTTGGCGCAGCCTGCGAATGACTGGAACCCTGCTATGCCTGCTGCTCTGGCCCCCGCCCCTGAGGAGGGGGGGAGAGGCGGAGCACATGACAGATCACACGGCGCCATGCACCCTCAGTTGCCAGGCAACCCTTTAGGTTTCGTTTTCCTCGCCGGAGATCACTCCTGCTTTCCCCTGCCTGTGCTCGCCCCGCGGGGAGGGCAACCATCCTCCTGTCCTGTCTCCTTCTCTAATGGGAGCACGACAAGGGTCCTGTCACTCACCAACCTCGCGAGCAGGGGGTTGGGGGGGGGACGCGAAGGCAATTCGTGTCAGTGACACGCCAGTCCATAAACACCTATCCTCCTCCTTTGCCTTATCCCCAGCTCAGCTTCCTCCATGTTGTATTTAGTTAACTGCTACAGTGGAGTCCATTTAAGTAGAACTTGCATAACTAGAATTTCTGGATAAGTGGAATTCTCCTAGCCCCAGGTCTATAGGGATAGGGAGTCATTATTTACCCTCTCAAACAGTACTAGAACTGAGGGACACACCATGAACCTAACTGGCAGCAGATTTAAAACAAATTAAAAAGTATTTTTTCACACAACGCACAATTAACTTGTGGAATTTGTTGCCAGAAGAGATGAAAAAGGCCAGTCGCCTAGCTGAGTTGTAAAAAGGATTGGAGAAGTTCTTGGAGGATCGGTCCATTAACAGTGATTAGCTAAGCACGTTTGGGGACGTAGCCTCTGACTCATGGGAGCTGTGAGTGAACAGCAGGGGATGAGTCACCCCTTTTTGACCTGTTGGGGACTTCTTGGAAGCGATTGAGATTGACCACTCTCGGAGACAGGATGCTGGGCTCGATGGTCTGACCCAGTATGACACTTCTTATGATGATTATATTCTTAGGATGTATTGCTTCTTGATCTGGATAAGCAGAATTCTGCACCCTAATAACTTTTTATTAAGGTGTATGAGTATATCCACCAAGCTAAAAATATCAGGATCTTTGAATGTATTCATTATTTCTTGGAAGCATGTGGTTAAAATACTATCATATTTAGGTTAGTACTATAGGTTAAAATACTATAGTAAAACAATTAATTAGAAATTAGTAATTAATTATTATTATTATTTATTATAAGCTTGTTGAGGTAGCTGAGCGGCCCACAAAATGAACAATACAATAAAATACAATAAAATCTAAAATTACTCAATTTTATGTACCCTGTTGGGGTGAGTCTTCATGCCAAGCAGGCTGGAGATGGGTGGTAGGGAACATCAGTTCTCGTCTCCAGCTCTCTGGTCATGTACTCACTCTGACAGTCAGACAGAGGCGTGTGCGTGTGTGTGTGAACCCTTTCAGTTCTGAATGGGAGTCTCAAGCAGGCTGTATGGGGAGTGAGCAGTTACACACAACACACACACACACACACACACACACACACACACCAGCCTGCTGTCTGCTCTGACTGCTTCTGAGGGGAGGGAAGGGGACCAGAGTTGGAGAAATCTGATCCTAATGTAGGGTGTTAACAGATAAAAGATTAGCCTCCTGGAGGGCAAGGTTGCTCTATGGAGCCCCCACACAGCCGCCATTTGCAGGTTCCATGTGACAAACAGGACAGACGGACAGGCATTCCTCCTCGTTGTGCTCCGCCGCCCCCCATCACCACTGAGATGTCGTCACTTCCTGGACTGCTCTAGGCACTCTGCCCAGCACTCTATGGTCCTGCTGGACCTGCATGCGTGCAGAGGCTGCGTGCACCCTAACAGACGGGAGGTGGCCATGTGGGTGCACATTTGCCCACATCAGCCAGCATTTGCCCGCATAGTGGGCTCCACATCCACTGGGATGATGCCATGATTGGGGGCCTCATGGCAGGCTGGTGGCAGGTGCCGGAGAACATCTGGCGGCCACCTAACCGCCGGGCATCCGGAGCGGGCTAATCTGGGCTACTGTCTTGTCTGTTTTCATCCTTAATCTTAGCACCAGTCTTCTCTATCTACAAGTCCGTTTCTTTAAGTAAAATTTCTGATGTCAAACTTTTTTTTACATAGCCCGAGACATCTGACTTAAGCAGACTCCAATGTAGTTGTCATTTCAGTTTTAATTTGTACGTTTGTGCCCTGTAGTTTCACTGCAGCAGTGCTTGCTTTGTACGGGGAAGCTTGCCAAGACTCAGCCCCAACAATTAAACTCAAAAGGAGGCGGAGCCCTGGGAAATGTTCCCAGAAGGAGCGTGCACCCCACAATGCAAACTGACGTGGAAAAGACTGGCATTTTGTTTCCTTCTGGGAACAAAAGCCAGAAAAAAGCTGGATGGTTAATTTGTTTGTCATTCCTGCTCTGCCCCCTGGGCTGGTCATCCTATAGATTAAATCACGGGAACTGCTGGGTTTTATATATATATTAAGCTATAGAGAGGCAGGGTGGCCTAGTGGTTGGGTTGCTAGCTGGAGACTAGGGTTCTGTTCCTTGCTCTGAAAAAGCTCTGAGTGGGGATTTCTGGGGTGGTGGTGGGTAGTCTCTTGGGCAGACGTGGATCTCGGAGATTCATCTTTTACAAATTGAGCACTGCACTGCAGGGACTACAAGCATGGGGACATGGGGCAGAGGAGAGCACAAGGGGAGAATCAAGATAGCAGAGGCTCTGTATGAGGCTTAGATATAAAGATCCCTGCTATTGTTATAGCCTGTCTCCAGTGTCTTGCATAAAGGGGACACAATATTTTGTCCCTCCACTTTGGAGAAGCCCTTGCAATTCAAGTATATTCATATCACAGGTTCACCAACAAAGGCTGAGGTTTGTCACCAATGCTTGATGTGAAATATATCACTCGAATAACTTTTCTGAGTCACAAAAGCCTGAAACTCAGAGCCAAACTAGTGCAGGTTTGGAGATGCGGAGTTATAAAAGCCTCCATATGGGGTTTTTTACCATCCCAAACTCCGCTGCTAGGGTCATCCACTCAGCCCGTCATTTTGACCACGTGCAGCCTCTCCCCGCTTCACTGACTCCCCCTTCCACAACGCATCCTCCTGGTGTTCACGTACAAATCCCTTCACAACCTGGCTCCCTCTTACCTTTCAGCCCTAGTCTCCTTACACACTCCTGCATGCACGTTCTGCTCCTCCTCTGCCCCCTCCCTCGCTCTCCCTTGTCTCCCCTGCTCCCCAACTGCCTTCGTCCCTTTTCCCTCGTTGCCCACCATGCCTGGAACTCACTCCCTCCCCACATCCACCTTGCCCCCTCCCTCCGCACCTTCAAATCCCTCCTCAAAACCCACCTCTTTCTTGACGCCTGCTAGAACTTTCCTGCCTAGAACTTAGACTCCTGCCTAATTGCAACCAAGTCACGCACGTGCACCTGAGACTTCGCATCCGCTGAAATTTATTTATCCCGTGTCTCTCCCTATGTCCCCCCTTGTCTCCCCCTCCATGTCTATTAGATTGTAAGCCATAGGCAGGGACCGCGTCTATCTTATTGTTCTGTAAAGCGCCAGGTATAGAGCTCGGACTATACAAGTGCTAATAATAATAATAATAATTAATAACTCCGCATCTCCAAGCTTGCGCTAGTTCGTGGCGCAGTTCACTGTTTTCACTGGCCCCCGGCTCACTTCTGATAGCGGGGAGGAACGTCTAAACCCCCTTGCTCGAGTTTGTTTCTTCCGGGAATTTAGAAATACACGAGTAACAAGCCTTGTGTAAAAACAACCTCAGTCAGAATGCAGAGCTAGGCATTTGTTGGTTGGGGTCCTCCTTGCTTCCCCCTAGAATACTTTCCATGCCCCTCCCCAGTCCCTTCCCATACTCGATGCAGAAGTTTCTACACTCCGTTGCAGAATGATAAAGGTGCTCCCTTGGGCTCATCAACTCCGGAGCCAGGTTGCAATTTCCCCATCCTTTCCCCATTGGCATCAGGCACCTGATTTCATGTATATGCTTGTTGCTCTCATTAGGCTTGATTGTAATTCAGCGGTGTTCTTAAAGTTCTCTTAATGATTCATTTGTCAGATCATTTTGGCATATTTGGAAGTTTATTTCGATCAGTTAGACATCTGCCGGCTTCACATTCAAAGGCCACGACATATGTTTGCTCAACGGGATACTGCGTCAGGGAAAGAGCTGCATCCTCATTCCAGGTAAGGTGGCACAGTAGTATATCCGTATCGTTTTTAACGAGCTCTGTTTGGCCTAAATACTAACAGAAGAGGGGTCAGAAAAAGCCCTTTAGACAAAGTTCTGTGACTAGCTCAAGCGTGGAAGAGACGAAAAGGTACAACAGGTGAAGTTGAAGTTGAGGAACTATAGATTTGTAGATATTATAGAATTGAGGAGACTTCAAAGTGTGAGGACTCACCCAGGCCAGACCCCTCCAAGGCAGCCCGGCCTCCAACAGATGACCCAGCGTCGCACCGACAGTGAGAATCCCTACTGCCCAATGAACACTCAGGGCGCCCTCTTTTGATGTCATCGAGCTGTGCCAGACTACCCCTCAGCCGGGGAAGCCCTAAGCAGCAGGGGGTGGAGCTTCCTTCCTTCTTCCTTGGTCACTGCAGGGCAAGCACAGCGGAAATGGAGGGCTATCGGAACAGCTCCTCTCGTTCTGCCCTCGCCCAGCATCCGGCCGCACCAGGTGGCTTGGCCGGCAGAGAAGGCAGCCGTCCGCCTGGAGCAGGGCAAACCAAACCCCTGGAGGGGAGTGTGAGAGCCCGAGGGCAGACTTCAGGCTGGTTGGGGATTCCCAACCCGGGACCCCAGTCCTAGGTGAAAGACTGGGACATTTCTAACGGAGGGAAGTAGGGCCGTCCACACAACGGGCCTGGGGTGCTCATTCCCTGCACACTGGTTGATGGAGGCCACATTTCCCTCCCAGAATAAACTATCAGCCGGCCTCGCCCAGGACATGCCCTGAAGGTCTGTAGCCCCAGCAGGGCTTCACACAAGGTTAGAGCTAATTTGATACCTACATTTTCGAGTAACATGTCAGGTATTTGATGGGCTACCCGACCTCCGGCTGAGTACACATTAGATACCCCCCCTCCCCCAAATCAGCAATTCCCAGTACCAGTTTACCAATTTTCCAGTTTCCGATCGGTAAATCAGGATGGAAAACCACAAAATCAGTACCAGAAGTCAACATTCCAAGCCATCGGGTGGGTACTTGTATTGAACATTAATCGGGTACCAATTAGTAACCAGACGTTGCCGGTTGATTCAAGGACTGGAAATTTGATGGGTATACCAGGTTTTTCAGGTACTCTTTTAAGCTCTTCTCAAGGGTTGTCTCCCCCCCCGCCCCGGCTCCAAGCAAGATATCCCTAGTTTATGGCATTGTGGATAGATACTCATCCTGCTGAGTTTTGAAAATATCCAAGGAGGGAGATTCTACAACCTCCCCAGGCAATTTATTCCATTGCCGACCAGTTCTTACAGTTAGGAAGCTTGTCCTAATACCTAACTAAAACCTTCATTCCTGCAATTTAAGCCCATTCCCTCCTGTTCTGCCTTCTGTGACAGTGGTGAACAAATGTGCACCCTCTTGTTGTGTTATATTTTAGACATTATTATTTTAGACATTTGAAAAAGAATCACCAGGGTTCCTAGTTTTCTCTGCCAGTGAGTTTTTGCAGGTGGAAATTTCCCAGAAAAACCCGATTATTACCTCCATTTTCCAAGCTTTTCCTGAGAAAAACACTGGAATTCCAGTTTTTTCTGGGAAATGTCCGCCTGCAAAAACTCACTGGAAGAGAAAACTGGAACCCTGCATCAGAAGGGAACAGCAACAGATGAAGAGCTATCTTCTTTCCTCTCTAGAAGAGGATAGTGGCTATGTAGCCACGGTGCAACTTAATGGATAAAGTGCTGGACTTGGATTAGGAGACCAGAGTTCCAATCCTGTCTTGGTTGTGAATTTAGTGGGTGGCCTTGTGCAAGTCTCGCTCTCTCTCTCAGCTTCAGTTCCCCCATCTGTATAATGAGAATAACAACCTACCTTACAGGGCTGTTGTGAAAGTGAACTAGATCAGGATTATAAAGCACTTTGAACACTGAAAGTGCTGTATAATAGTAATTAATAATAATAAATTCCACCTTGCCTCAGCATGACTGTCTGAGTCTATAGTACTCATTCAGTCATACAACCTTGCTCCCCTCACCTAACTCCTGCTGATACTAGGGATGGGCGAACAGAACCAAGTTCAAAAATTCAGTTCGGTTCGAAAATCGAGTTTGGTTCGGAAGTTCGATTCAGTTGACCGAACTGGTCGAGTTCGATCCGAACTCTGAACTTCCGAACCGTGTTCGCCCATCCCTAGCTGATACCCTCCATCCAGTACAATCTGTTACCTGAGGTCTGTGTACTCCTATCCTCACCACATGGACCAACCAGCCATCATTCTCAATGTAACCAAGCCAAGCGCGTACACCTGGGACCTCGCATCTTTGTGAATGTTACACTCCTTGTCTCTCCCTCTGTTCCCCGACCTTCGTCTCCACCCCATCCCCCCATCTCTCAGATTGTAAGCTCTAGGGCAGGGACCATGTCTATTCAATTACTTTGTAAAGCACCAGGTACATTGCTTGCGCTATATAAATGCTTGATAATAATAATGATAATAATAATAATAATAAATTAGAGGCAGGTCTTCCAATCTAGAATGGACAAGGGAGAGGGGAACGTTGGGAGAGACAGGGAGACACACATTCATGAAGTTGAGATGTAACAGGGGTATGTTGCTTAGCTTGGTTACAGGGGAGAAGGGAATTCTGAATGACAAGGTGGTAGAAAAGACCATTAGTGAGGGAGCAGTCTGTGGAGGTGAGGAACTTAGGGAAAGCCTGAAGAAGGGATTTGAAACTCAGGAGGGAGAAAGCAGAGCAAATGTGTTCAGGGAGGGAGTTCCAGCCGCAAGGGACAACATGGGGAAAGGGGTGACGACAGTTTAGGAAGCAGGAGCTCCTTTGTCGGAGGTTTTCAAACAGAGGCTGGACGGCCATCTGTCAGGGATGCTGTAGCTGTGAATTTCCTGCACTGAGCAGGGGGTGGACTAGATTACCTCTGGTGTACCCCTCCAACGTTAAGATTCTACGATTCCACGATTTACCATTTTTGGTCTCAATTGCCTGACTTCTGATACCAATGTTTCCGACTCCTGGTCCTGATTTTTTCCTATTTCTGATAGTGATTTACCGCTTGCCAGTTAGTTAAACAGTAATTGGGTATCTCATAAATGGCACTATCCAGTATTTTCAGGTAATTGGGGGCCCGACTCACTATAATCAGGTACTGACTGGGCACACAATAGACTACTCACAAATGCGGATATTCCCCAGGAATAGCAAATTCACTATCTATTTCATCAGTTCTAGCCCTGGATGCAAAAGAGGAGAAGGAACCAGAACCTGGTACAATTTTACTTTTGTTTCATCCCCATCTTGTCAGGCCTGGGTAGGGGGAACTTCTGCTGTTTACTGAGGAGGGGGAGTGTCCCCCTCTTTCCTCCTCGCTCTCCCTTCCCATCTGTAGCGTATTCCCAGCTTGAGGCTTGTGCTGCAGTTGGAGCTACCACTCCCTGATGAACAACGTGGAGCAGGAGTCCAAGGAAAGGCCTCAAGCCAGGACCGTAGCAAGCCATGAACTGGGGGTTGAACCAGCAATCTGAGGGATTCCTGGATATCCTGGTGATCTGGAAAGCCTATATATAGGTACCCAGGTTTTAAAACTTTATCCATCATTATCGGTGCTCCCCACCCCTGTTCCTCCAAAGCATTATATATTCTCTACTGTCAAAAGCACTGGGGCCAGTGTCCGAGTGAATCAGCCATTCCCATCATTTCTAATTCATTTGGCCTGGAAAGTATTTTCTTGACTACTTTAGCAGAGTAACCCTTCTCTGCCAAATCTGCCCATTATAAACGGCGTGCTTGGATTTAGCATAATTCGCTAATTTAACCAGCTAATTTAACATTAATAGCCAGGCTGAGCACTGGATGCCAGCAAATGGACTCATTAAAGAGAAAAGGACTGGTATTTCCCCCCACATACCCCCTTCCCTTTTGCACTCTCAGTAAGAGGCTCTGAGGAAATCAGGATTTGAGGGGGAATTCAGACAAACAGAATTTTATTGATAGATTAAAAAGGACAGCCTCCAACTATCGAACATTTGTGGGATGAGGAACCAACCTGCCCGGGGAAGACCTGACGCCAGTCGCCAAGGGACGTCCTTTTCTTTCTTCTCGCTATATTTGAAGAGCTCTTTTCTCTCCTGAGCAGTCCACGCACCTGTCAGCATCCTCTGGAAGCTGCGGCGAGGCTGAAAAAGGGTGTGTGTGCAAAGACTCTGATGATTTGTGAGATAGGAGGCCGATATGAAAGGCAGAAGTGGCAGGCATTCTACCTCAGGACTTGACCTTCTTTTCTTCCTGGAATCAGTCAACTCAGAGACTCATCCTGCTCTTAGCAAACCGTAAGACGCTTTTTAGAGCCGAACTCCACTGCTTCATCTCCTGTAAAACTTCCCACACCTGCATTGCTCCCATCCGCTTCATCCTACATATATTCATGCCCCTGAACACTGACACACACACACACACAACACTCTGCTTGCAGTGCTGGCCTTGAGCAGGACCGGTAGAGGTCATACCTCGGCCCCATGGTCAGAGGGGGACCTGCTAGGAAGCAAGTCCTGCTACCTTGGTCCAGCATTCCTGAGGCCCTAGGATGACCTATTTCTGTGGGGTCTTCTCTCTGCCCAAGACTTTCAGTCCTCAGGGTGGCCGCTTCCTGTGGGGCACCGCCTGCGCCCTCACTTTCAGTCAGTCACCAATCCCTGAGTCCTGCCTGCCAGAGGGGGTGTGTACGAGAAAGGGAGAGAGTGAGCTTGTGTGTGTGTGTGTGTGTGTGTAGATATGCGTCAGGGCCAGGGTAGGAATTTCTATGAGGAAAATCCCCATCCCTGTGGGCCATCACAGCATGAAGAATATTTAGTGCTCAAATGGGATACCAAAATTATTGTTTATTTATTTATTTATTTATTTATTTATTTCAGTCAACAATTCGCAATTTAAAATTCATTAAAAATACTAAAAAATAGACTAAAAATACACTAAAAGGGCCTCACCAATCCCCTCCTCCCTTAACCCACCCCACTCTACCCGTCTCCCTCCCCAAAGACCCAGCGGAACAGCCAGGTCTTACACTGTCTTTGGAAAGAGGGGAAGTTTGGGGGCAGACGGGCCTCCGTCGGGAGGGAATTCTATAGCCTGGGAGCAGCCACAGAAGACGCCCTCCCCATCGTCGCCACCCAGGAAACCTGGGGGACTTCGAGTTGAGAGTCCCCGGCCAATCGCAGGGGCTGCAATACGACCCGGGGCCTGAGGCGGTTCCACAGGTAAGCAGGGCCCCGGCCATTTAGGGCTTTATAGGTCATTACCAACACCTTGAATTGGGCCCGGAAGATAATAGGCAGCCAGTGCAGAGAACGGAGCACTGGTATAATGTACGCGAGACAACCCGTCCCCATTAGGAGATGGGGCGCCGCATTCTGCACCAATGGAAACCTCTGGACCATCCCCAAGGGTAGCCCCATGTAGAGTGCATTACATTAGTCTAATCTAGAAGTAATAAAGACATGGACGATGGTGGCCAGATCGGAGTCCAAGACGTAAAGCCGCAGTCATCGCACCAGATGTAATTGTCGAAATGCTCCTCTCACCACCGCCTCCACCTGGGAATCCAGGCGGAGTTGTGAATCGAGGAGCACTCCCAGACTATGGACCTGAGTAGCCAAAGGGGGGCAAACCCCGTCAATGACAGGAGCCACCACCCCCCTAGCCCTACCCACCAACATTACCTCCATCTTGTTGGGATTCAACTTCAGACGACTCGCCCTCATCCAGTCCCTCACAACTGCCGGGCACTGGGTAAGCACAGAGACTGCTGGGTCTGGGTCTGCAGAAAGAGAGAGATAGAGTTGTGTACCATCGGTGTACTGATGAAAACGCACACCGAACCCTCTCACGGCCTCGCCCAAAGGCTACATGTACACGTTGAACGGAAGGGGAGACAGAATAGAACCCTGTGGGACTCCAACGCAAGGTCCTGGGGAGATGAAGTACAGTCCCCAAGAACCAAGGATAATGTTTGGTATTCCAGTTTGTGGCAGGCCAGAGTCCTGTAGGGCTCCTGGCCCTTTAAGAGAGCTATCTCCAACACAAAGGTGGCACAAACAGGGCTGCGGGTGCTCCAACAGGGGAAGGACTCTGCTTAATTGGGTCTGCACCTGCGACGAGTGTGGCACAAGCCAGCCATTGGGAGCTAAGGGCAACTCATTGTATAGGAGGCTGTAAAGAGAGCAGGGTCTCTGAGGAAGTTCGCCCTTGACGCCCTGCAGAAGGGAATGCCAACGGGCTTACGGCAAGGCATGGATTCTTGTCAGTGGGGAAGAACTGATGGAGAAGCCGAACCGAGGCTGGGAGCCTGATACCAAACCTCGGGAGGGGGCTTGCTCCAACTGAAGGTGGGGTTTACAGAGGGCAAGGGGTGACGGCTGCTTGACCTTGAAATGCCTGAGAGACATTGGGACATGCTGAGACGCATCTATAGAGACCTACTGGTGGAGATATGTGTAAATAAACTGACTTGGTTGTGCTAATACCCCAGAGAGACTGAGAGATTTGGGTCCTGATCCTGAGAGACTCACGCCCAGCAAGCCTGACTCTGGGAGGTTTCAGACGGCCAAAGTAATGCACACTAGTTTGAAATAAGAATGGTGTTTGTTAGTCCACACTAACAGAGCAATGCTTTTTAGACGGACAATGTAGTGCGGACTAATGACTCAGAAAATAGTTGTAACCTACCAAACAAGACATTACTGTGGACTATTTTTAAGTATGGTTCTTATAAAACCAAGTGGTTGGGGTTTTATAAGAACCGTACTTATCTCTTCGTCTGCACTAATGAGCACTGTTGACAGCGTTCAGATGGACAAACTAGTCCTCACTAAATTCAGTTAGTGCGGACTAACTACGCATGTGAAAACACCCTCTCTTACACCATTATTGTGGTGGTTATCCGGTAATTAACTGTGTGGCAGGGATGAGACACAGAGGACAGGGACCCGAGTTGACGGCGTTGCTGCAATTTGCAGTGATTTTTGCAGAATCAGCCAATCCTCGCAGTGCCAGGCTGCAATTGCAGTGACACTGCAATGGGGAGCTGTCTGCAGGATCTTTAAATCCTGGCTCAGGCATAAACTTGTCACCTGACCCCAAACTAAAACTGCTGCTGCAGCTGCCGTCTGTCCGGGAGGTGTGACCATGACCCGAGGGTAAATAGGCCCCTGGGAGATGAATTGTGGGTGGGTGGGGTCTGAAGGCCCTATGTTTGGGTGAGGGAGGTCTGGGGTTTTAATATGAGGTGGGAATTCTGGGGTGCTGAAATTCCAGAGGATTTGAGTTGTGTTTGATTAGCAAAGTTGTGATTCTATGTCAAACCTGTTGCAAATTTGCTTCCCAGCATGCATAGTTATGCAAATCAAGTTAATTATGCAACTATTAATGGTCGTGGTGAATTTGCAGAATTTGGCTTCACTGGTTGCAGAATTTAAGATTTTTTGCTGCAATGAACCCGGGTCCCTGACAGAGGGCTACGGGCCCTTTAAACCAGCTAGCGCCTGCGTGTGGGTATCGCTGGCAGAGCTGCAGGTGCTGCAGGAAGGCAGGAGAGCACCTGATTGGGAGCTGCGGCTGTGTAAGGATGTGGCACATGCCAGCCTAGAGAGAGAACGAAAGAGAGGGAGAGGGAGTGAAGCAGGAAGCTCAGTACTGCGGAGACTGCAGACCTCAAAGCTCCAGGAGAGGCAAGACCTGGGAGGAGGGATATGTATTCCACTGGATACTTAATAGTAGCAGATACTCTTTTCAGTCTCAGGAATATTCAGCTGCCTTGCCAGACCCACCAGTCTACACTCCTACTCTGCTTCCTCCTACCCAGGGGCAAACTAAGGCCGCTTTCAGACCTCCCGCCCACCCCTGCGCATATTCTGGTTGCGGGAGGGAATGCACAGCCAGGATATGCACGGGGGGCAGCTGGTCTGAAAGCCCCCTCACGTGGTTTTGCCGGCAAACACCTGCAGAGATACAGAGCAGGAAATCCTACTCTGTATCTCTGCAGGTGTTTGCCGGCAAAGCTGCGCGAGGAAGCTTTCAGACCGGCGGAACCCTGCGTATATCCTGGCTGCGCATTCCCTCCCACAGCCAGAATATGCGTGGGGGTGGGTGGGGAGGTCTGAAAACGGCCTAAGTCTGATGAGGACCAAGTTGGTTTGGGGCAGGCTCTGGGGTAGGTGGGGAGAGTGAGTGTTGCCCATTAATCTGTTGTTCCAGGACAAGAGTTCTTTGCTGGTGAACCCCTCTTCAATGGCAGTTCCAATTCTAGCCTCCGCCCCCATGGTGAAACTTAATCTGGCCCTAGGTGTTGTACCAGTCCAATGGCTAAACAAAGGACGCTGGTCTTTATAACTCTTTGCCTGTCATCTTCCACCAGCATGAAGTTCATTCTGAAAACTTCCAAAACTCTAGGAAGAAAATATTTACTCTGCTGTTCTCTGTGTTGCCATTAGTTGAATGACCTGTGAGGTCCCATTTATATTCATAGGCTATTTCCCCTACTATTAAAAGCATTGCTACCCCACATGCCCGAGACCTCTTCCTTCTAGCTCTGCTTCAAATTTGTCTGACCTTTATATTTGCGGATTGATGAGTTAAATCAGTGGCACAGCCCATAGAGTTGCGAGGTTGCTTTGACAGGAGCAGAGAGATACTGTCAGATTCGTTTTTCATGCTTGAGGATCTCATTGCTATTGGAGGATGCAATTTGTGCTTTTTTTTGCTCTTAACACCTCATCGGATCAGGAACTGCAAAGCGGAGGAATTTTTGTTCTCCCTGTTTGTGCTTGTAGAACGGGGCGGGAAACGGATTTCTCTCTCTGGGACCCACTTCTGTATCTAGTAAAACCCCTTGAAGCAGTGTCACAGGTGGGACTGCATGTCCTTTCAGGCTGGGAAGTGGAATGAGTCATGGCAAGAAAAGAAACTGGTCCCTGATTTGGTACCCATGGGTAATACCTGTATTTTTTATAGTGTTTCGGTTATCTGAATCAGCACCTGAATACCTTTTGAATACTCAAAAACCCGAAACTTTGGTTACCGTTTTTTAAAAAAGAGTACCTGAAATTACCCCCAAAACTGAAATAATACCAGAAAAATTCCCGAAATCCAGGACGAAATTGGTGTTTCAGTACAGCGGTTGCTGGTATTTTGGTATACTGGTTGTCAGTATCTTGGTATTTAGGTTACCCAATTGAAAACCAGTTTGAGTACTGAAAAGTGCCCAGAATATTTGGTTTGATGTGGGTACTGGAAATTTGATGGGTATACCCATTTCTGTGGACACTCGTTCCAGCTCTAGTCAGGGTGCATGAGCATCTGTTCCTTTAAGAGAGCTTGCTGCCTCCAGTGGTCATGCCCCCTTCTGGGGCTATAAGAGCTACCAAGTCCTGTGCCAAAGCAATTTGTTGCCAGTAATGAGCCAGAAAAAGCTCCGTTCGAGGGGTGCAGGCTGGGACCTGATCAGGGTTAGAGTTTAAAGAGGGTACCCACAAAATCAGGTATGCTGTTGAATTTTCGATAGCCGATTTGACCCGGTAACGATCGGATACCATGCGGTACCCAATTATGATCCGATGTCCCAGTCCCAGAATGTTGATTTCCAGTACCAATTTTTCAACATTTTTGTTGATATACCGACTCCTGACATCTATTTATCTGTCTAAAAATGTGAAAAATAAATTGTCCTGCCCCCCCCACCATGATGGGCAGCCATGGTGGTTGGCCATGGCAGACCTGATCCAGGTCAGTGGGAACAGACGTGCTAACACACTCTGGCCCGCTTTGCCCCTGGGCTGTGACCTCGGCCATTTGCCAAGGTGAGAGTCCGGGCTAGCTGCCAACACGCCCGGGGTCAGTCTAGGTGAACATCTGGCGGTCTGATAGCAAATGTGACCGTGGCTCGCGGGCAAGAGCAGGTTACAGCAGGCTACTGGCACGTTTGTTTTTATCCACTGTTCAACTTTCCTGATATGATTTACTAGCCTTCCATTTACTTATGCATACGCCTGGCACACGCACTCCAAGGTTTATAGGCTGACTTTACCTGATATAAAAGACACACTGCCATTTCATCAATAAGAGTTTTATTGTTATTTGACAAGAACAATGCACTCGAAGAACAGGCTCACAATAGCTTCTATCAATCAGGCGTCCCGTGGAAAATCAAAGATGACAACGAAACCTATGATATTAAGTAACCCAGGGTGCTGGAAATTAATCAGGAATCTGACATTCTCAAAGACAAATGCGTTTTTAATAAATTAGATCTGAGAGTCACTTACAAGCTGTGGATTGTGGGACCGAGAGGAGGCCGCTTTTGATCTGCATTGACGAAGCCCAGGAGAGCTAACCCCAAATACATATTCAGGGAAGTAAGAGCATCGCTCAGGAGGAAGGTTACAATTCTGCTCAGCTGCAGTTTGGTGTTTTAGGAGAGAATCTGAATTTAAAGCAGCCTAATGTTTGGGGTCCAGATTCTATTTGTATTGTGGCATTCTGGTGAGCAATCCCCCTCTCTCTCGGTTCCAACACCAAGGAGACAGGCCGGGTATAGTGTTGCGTGGCAGAGCTGAGCCACAATAGGGCTACGGGCCCTTTAAGAGAAACAGAGTGGAGCCGAAGCCACGCCCACTCTTGGGATGTAGAATCATAGAATCTTACAGTTGGAAGTGACCTCAAAGGTCATCTAGTCCAACCCCCTGCTCAGTGCAGGAAATCTGCAGCTACAGCATCCCTGAGAGATGGGCCGGCCAACCTCTGTTTGAAAACCCCCAGCGACGCAGAGCCCACCCCCGCCCTAGGCAGTGTCTGTTCCACTGTCGAACAGCTCCTACTGTTAGGAAGTTCTTCTTAATGTTTAGCCGAAATCTGCTTTCTTGTCATTTGAGCCCATTGATTCTAGTCCTGCCCTCTGGTGCAACAGAGAACAAATCTGCTCCATCTTCTTTGTGACGGCCCTTCCGATGTTTGAAGACGGCTGTCATGTCTCCCCTTAGTCTTCCCTTCTCAGGGCTAAACGTACCCAGCCCCTTCAACCTTTCCTCATAGGACTTGGTTTCCAGACCCTTGACCATCTTTGTCGCTCTCCTCTGAACCCAATCCAATTTGTCAACGTTCTTCTTAAAATGTGGTGCCCAGAACTGGACACAGTGCCCTAGATGAGGTCTGACCAGCGGAGACTATATAAGAGGAAGAGCTGAGAGGAAGGGGGAGAAACTCCCTGGAGGCCAAGAGAGCACAGCCCTACTCCTAAGTGGAAGGAGGCTATGAACCTGTGGAAGACGGCCACCTGAAGGAAGGAGAGTGAATAGCCACAAGCTGGAGGAGTGATACCTGTCCACGAGTGGGAGTATTGTGACAGAGACTATGTTTGGAAGATTGAACTGGTGATGAACGGCATTACAAAGACATAAACTGTTTGATGTTTATCCCCTGAGTGAGTGTGATGAGGGCTTGACCCTGTCAACACGTAGCCATGGCAAGGCGGGAACCCCTGCTACATGTTGTCACGCTCTTTTTGTTAGAATAATGTACATGGAGCACAGGAGTCAGGTCCCAGGTTTCAGAGGAGACTGGGCTGATTTAAAACACAAGCTTCTGATCCGTATACAGTTCAAGTGTAGCTGCCTGGGCCCCACATATTTTGAAGACCACCGAGCTCTCCCAGTATGCCCCATCGTAATCTCGGAAGTCAGCCGGGAGCGCTTTCTTGCAGGTACCGTTGGCCAGCCAGGCTCAAATGGTGAAAGCGCACAGAGAGGCAGTCTTGGTTGCTGTCCCGGTGCTGTAGAACTCCCTTCCCCTTGAGGTCTGTCAAAGTCCGACCTTAGAGTATTTTCCAGAGGCAATGTAGGAGCTTTCTTTTTGGCCAGGGGTTTGGCAGGTGAGAATAGGGTTGAGGGGATTAGGGAATTTTTAATATATTTTTATGTACATTTTATACAGTTTTCATTGGCCTTAGGAGAAGGAAGTGGTATAAGTTGAAAGAATAAATAAGTATGTTTTTATCTTTTGCTGTACGCCACCCAGAGCTGCCATTGGGCAGGAGGGGCCCCGGGGCAGGTTATAAGTTTTGATTAAAGTCAAGTAAATGTAAAACGTATACGCTATCCCTTTGTGTTTATCTGACTTCAGGGTGTAAGCAGAACAGATCTAGGTTGCTTTCATACATTACAAAATGGGCTATTATAATAACTTGAGATAATACCGGGTATTATAGTTACACCATTTTTGTAATGTGTGAATGCACTATTCCCTCTTTATGCGGTGAGATCGTGGGTCGTTGTAAGAGCCACCAAACATGGCTTTTACAACGACCCGAAATCTCACAGCATAACAGAGGAATAGTGCAGTTGGTGTTCCTCAAGGCTCTGTTCTTGGCCCTCTCCTCTTCTTGATCTATACCTCATCCTTAGGCAAACTCATTGCCTCCCATGGCTTCCAATACCACCTCTATGCTGATGATGACACTCAGCTCCTCTCTACTCCCTCTCTCTCTCCCTCTGTTCAAGCTCGTCTCATCAACTGTCTCTCTGACATCTCTACCTGGATGTCTCAACGTCAACTCAAACTCAACATGGCTAAAACTGAACTCCTTATCTTCCCCCCTCATCCTTCCTCTCCTTCCTCACTGTCAATAACTATTGATGGAGTCACCATCCTGCCTGTCCCCCAAGCCCGTAGCCTAGGCTTCATCTTTGACTCACCCCTTTCTTTTAAACCCTACATTGACTCTGTTGCTAAATCCTGTCGCTTCTCCCTCCATAACATTGCTAAGATTCGCCCTTTTCTCTCTGTCTCGTCTGCCAAAACTCTTGTTCATGCTCTGGTCATCTCTCGCCTCGATTACTGTAACCTCCTTCTCACTGGCCTTCCCCGGTCTCACCTTTCTCCCCTCATCTCTGTCCAAAACTCTGCTGCCAGGGTCATCTACCTCGCCAGTCGCTTCGACCATGTGCAGCCCCTCCTCTCTTCGCTTCACTGGCTTCCCCTTCCTGAACGAATCCTGCACAAGCTCCTAGTCTTCACCTATAAAGCTCTTCACAACCTTGCTCCCCCCTACCTCTCTGCACTTATCGCCCTCCATACTCCAGCCCGTGCACTTCGCTCCTCCTCTGTCCCTTCTCTCACCCTTCCACGCCTTCCCTGCTCCCCTAAGCGCCTTCGTCCCTTCTCACTTGCTGCCCCCCATGCCTGGAACTCCCTCCCTGTCCACATCCGCCTTACCCCCTCCCTTCATACCTTCAAATCTCTCCTTAAAACTCACCTCTTTCGCTCTGCTCTGTCTGACTCTTTATCCTGCTGAACCACTATTTCCTATACCTATGGTCTGTTTACCCTTATCCTTGTCACATGGACCTGCCTGCTGTCATTCTCATCGTAACCAAGCCAAGTATGTGCACCTGAGACCTCGCATCTTCATGAATGTTAGACCCCTTGTCTCTCCCCCTGTTCCCCTTCCTATGTCTCTCCCCCAGCTCCTGTCCCTCAGATTGTAAACCCTAGGGGCAGGGACCATGTCTATTTTATTACTTTGTAAAGTGCCAGGTACACTGCTGGTGCTATATAAATGTTTATTATTATTAATAATAATAATAATAATTAATAGTGCATTCACACATTACAAAAATTACAGAATTATAATACCGGGTATTATCTCAAGTTATTAAGAAACCACTTCAGCAACTCAAAAAGGTATGGGCTGGTTTGTTTTTAAAGCAACTGAATAGGGATCAACTCACCCCAGTTACATCATAAATTGACCTTTCCTGCTTTGCAGAAGACAGAAGTCCTCAAGTAAGTTAGTGGGGTTCCACTTGGGATCCTAGAACTATAGGATGGAAGGGATCTCAAGGGTCATCCATTCCCCCCAACCCCCAGCAGGATATATCCTCTGGCCATAGCATCACAGACAGAGGCTTGCAACAACTGTCATTGCCCCTGAACATGATAGAGGCCCCAGTTCACAAACGACTTAGCATGGAACTGCCTAGCAGCTGAGAGGCCACCCTAGTTGGCGAGCGGATGCAAGCTTGAAGTTTTTACATTGCAGCCATTTTTAAATGGCTGCAATGCAAAAAAATCCGGTACCAGGAATCTGGTACCCCGGACCGGATTACCGGGTCGAATCTGATAATGCCGGTACGCCTGGTACCGGCATTATCGGATACCGGATTTTACCGGTTTCCCGCCCCTAATAATAGCCCATTTTGTAATGTGTGAATGCAGCCTTAGTGTTCAGATTCAGGTTTTATCTGATCAGACAATTAAGATGTCTGGCTTACACCCATCACGCACAATGGGTTCCCCTACCCTGAGATTCCCTGGAGGTTCAGGGCTAGTAGGCAGTTGAGGTGTTAGGTTCCTGGCTGGACAGGCTTGGGGGCTGGAGCCGGTAGTAGTGAGCAGGAGGCTGGATCACTGGTAACAAAGGGTTGCCAAAGTTGTAGTCTAGGGCTCCCATGGGATCAGAGCCTGGTAATCTATCAGTAAGGGTCAGGAGCTTGATGAGGAACCAGGAAAGTAAGAACCAGAGGGGGTGCGGAGGAACAGCTGAGGATGCCGAGAATCAGAGCCACACTCAGGATTCCCACCCGTGGAAAACCAGGCAGCCTTCTGGTTGCTGGGAACACTTCCAGGTTGCTCTGCTGACTTTTTCTATAGCATCTTGTGGGCCTACCAGGTGTCCAGTGGTGTGGCCGGCTACTCAGAGCCCTGAGGCTGAAACAAATATCCGAATATGCATGAATTCCTGTTGAAATTGCAGCACCTGATATTGTGTTGATTGAATCGAGAAATGTTCATTTCCTGTTTCCCGATTTCCCGATAATGATCCTGATTTACCAATAATGATTACCAGTTTCCTGGCTTACAGTTTATGGTTTTGCCATTAATTTCTGTTCCCAAATCCCAAGACCTAGTACCGGTATAACAACACTATATTTCTATCTGCAGTCTCTGCATTCCATTCTGTATTGTCATTCTCTGTGGGCTGAGCTGGGTTTTATTGTTTGACTCTGTTGTTCTAGCTCATGTATTCTACTACCATTCATTGGCTGGTTCAGACACAAACTCAGAAGCAAAAACGAAACTCAGTAATGTGGTAAATTGGTAACTGAGACAGTAACAATAACAGTAAATTATAATGGTAAATGAGGTCAGTAAATCAGGACCGTAATTCCCATTATTTCAAGATGTCAAGTATTCATATTGGTAACTGAGAAATGCCCAGGAATCCAATCCTGATTTCCAAAATTGTGGGATTACTCATGAGTAGCAATTTAGTTACTCATTTCAGCCCTGGTGAAGAGAGTTCTGAGACTGTAGGCTCAACAGCCCAAATCCTTATCTTTTATGTCCCTCCATTTGAAGACAGGGTTCACTGGGCTCCCTCCTCTTACCCTGCTGAGGTTAAAGGACAGACGTACATGTTCAGGGGACAGAGGGTCCTGCTCAGGGTGACAGAATTCCATGTGAGAAGCTTAGGAATGTGATGTTCTCAGAAGCTTTGACTCAAAGTGGTCAGGAAAAAGTGACATTTTTGCCCCTCTCTAATGTGGCTCCACTCGCTTCCAAGTGTTGCGACATTAGGATGGGGCTTAAACCACTGGCTATTTTGGGGCTTAAACCCCTGGCTACAGGTAGTTGGAAGTAGTTATCAGGAGATGGATCCCAGCTCCATGACCTGTACATGTACTTCTCTTGAGCTACCAGAGCTGGCCACTGTCAGAGACAGGATTAAGAACATAAGAACATAAGAAGTGCCATACTGGGTCAGAGCAATGGTCCATCTAGCCCAGCATCCTGTCTCCGACAGTGGCCAATCATGGTGGCTTGGGAGAAGCACCCAACAGGCCACAATGGGGCTTCTCCCAAGCTCCCGTCATGTTTCCTGATCCTGTCTGGCTAATAGCTGCTAATGGACCTATCTTCCAGAAACTTGTCCAAACCTCTTTTAAACTCAGCTATAGTACTGAAAAATAGTTTCTTTTATTTGTTTTAAACTTGCCACCCATGAGTTTCATGGAGTGTCCCCTAGTTCTAGTACTAGCTGAGAGGGTAAATAACTGCTCCTTGTTTATTAGTTCCACCCCACTCATGATTTTATAGACCTCTATCCTATCTCCTCTCAGTAGTCTCTTCTCCAAGCTGAAGAGCCCCAACCTACCAAGCCTCTCCTCATATGGGAGCCCTTCCATGCCCTTGATCATTTTTGTTGCCCTTCTCTGTAACTTTTCTAGGATTCTGATCTAACTGGACTGCTAATCCGATCCGGTGTGGCACTTCTTACGTTCTTAGGATGTTCGGAAGGGGGTGTGGCTACATCAGAAAGGAGGTGTGACAAAGGGACTCCCCCCATGACTCCGCCCCCCCTTTGCAGTATTGTGCCTTCATGGTGCTCCACAGGAGGCGGAGTCACAAGAGAAAGAGCCGAGAGTCTTTTTGCCCCGCCCCTTTTCTGTTTCTCTCTCTCACACACACACACGTGGAGAAAAAAATCTATAATGTTTTGGTGTTTTTTTTAGGTTTTTAACCCCCCTCCAGCCCCAAAGACTCAGGGAGGTTTACAGTGTAATATATGTAGATATAAAATACTGTATGAACTAGAAAAGAAAACATAAGGGGTATAAAATTCCCCAGTTGAAACCAATTTCCAAATCCTATCCCCGCCTGCTAAAGGTCTGACCCAGACCGCAAATCCCAGCCCTTAGGGCTGGTCTGCTGCAGTGCCTAGTAGTGTCCCTGGATAACCCAGGGTAATAGGGGCTAGCTACACCCAGAATCTGTTCCAGACCTGGAGGGGGTAGAAAATAGTGCTGTGCCTTTGGGTTTGGCTTAAACATAAATAAACAAAAACCTCCTTCTCAGATACTGTATTCAGAAACACAAACACTGCCCTACAGTTTTCGGGCATGTGTTAATATGATTTGGGTCTCTCAATATCCACTTTTAATTTGATGTTTTTGATGGTTGGTTTAGCAGTCTGAGCATCTTTCCAGTTTAATAGTACATTGTGCTGGTCGGAGCGGGGAGGGGGGAGTTTAGCCCTGACAACAGTGATCTAGAGCAGTAGGATTGTATTTTGATTTAGGGTTACTTTCGATTTTTGAGGGCTTTGCGGTTCAGGGACTTTACCTCCTTCTAGAGTCTGCTGGAGGCACAACTGCCCCCAGGGAACTGGATGAGAAGGTGCAAGGGCATGAGATTCCCCTGCCTGGTGCCCTGGCGCTCAGTGATGCTAGGGGCCTTAGCTCTTTATCGTAGGGCCACCCTCTGTGCATGTGTAGGCATAGAGAGAGCGTGTTTGCTGTGTTGGTCCCCAAAATAGGTCGTAGAGACAAAGTAGTGTAGAGAGATCTTTTATTGGACCAACTTAGGTTAGTGGAGGTTTGCAAGCTTTCGGACCTCACAGGACCCTTCGTCAGGCAAGCCAGAAATCCAAACTGTACACTGAGCAAAGCGAGGCACGCAGGTTCTATGCAGAGGTTGGGGAGCTTTACATCATGGGAGGGTAAGGACAGAGAGGGGTGGGGGAAGAAATATGCATTTGTAAGGGAGTGGGTGTGGTATACACAGAGCACACACAGAGCAACCCTAACAAGTTGCCTAATTCTGAAGACTTATCTTAGTTTTCACTTAGTCCGCACATAAATCAAACTTTCAGTGCACTCAGTGAAAACTGGACAACAAGATGAAGCATCTGCCATTCCCAATTTAATTGAAGTTTAACAGGTTTCAAAGAACTGGGATGGCTTGTGCTTCCATTGGCCAAAAATGTGAGAACTTGGCTTTGCAGTTGAAAAAGTTCCTGATTTTGAAACTGCTACGGGGAGTTGAAAATCCTCGGACAAGGGGTGTTAGAAAGACAAATATTTCTAAGAGAGATGGGGTAAGTCATAGGCTTGAAAGTCATCAGACAGGGAAGTACAGCCAAGATACATAGGTTCGATCCTCATCCTGTGTAAACTAAATTAGCTTTGCTGAAATCAAGGCAGCAATGCAGATTTACGCCAGCCCAAGGTCCGTCAGTGCATGCTTTACTCTTGATGTTTGACCACTCAACAGAGGCTTCCTGAATCTTCTTAACAGGCACAGCTGCCTGTCTTATGCAGTCAAAAGCGGTTGCATGTAAGCAGACAATGCAAGTGTAGCACTGGGAATGGTTTAGGACATTAAATTAAAGAATTGAGAACCATTACCGAGGTCTCGGGACGATATCGCTAATGGTTTGATATCTTGGTCAAGAATTTTTCTCGATATATACTTTACTGTTACCGTTTACCATTGCTGTTTACCATGTACCACTTTCTTCCCAGTATGGCTGTGGCACATACACATTACCAGGATGAACGCAGTACATGGTAAACAGTAAACGGTAACGGTAAATGGTTCACCGTTACTGTTATTGTGAAGGGAATAGCCTATAGGGATAACAGTCTCAGAGAGCCTAGTTGCCATTTGTTTTTTAAAACTGGAACTTGGGAGCTGGGTTGGCCAACAGGAAGCTGGCTCAGGCCGCAGCTTCAGCACCTGCCATATATCTTGTGGGAGAGTGAAGGTCACGGACTCTGGAGGAGAAGGGTGGTTGGATACCAGCTCTGGAGAGCGTCAGTGGAAAGGTTACCAGTTTCTGAGGGAAACAGACCTCTGAAACTGTTTTAGGGTTCAACTCAAGGGCTGTAGCACTGAGACAGTAGGAGTAGACTGGGCAGTGAAGAACAGAGTGACTTGTGGCTTGAGGACAGATAGCCGATGAGAAACAATCTCAACAGAGGGAATTTGTCGAGCCAACTTGGCTGGAAGGCTTCAAGGGAACACAGCGACTGGCTTTGTGGACATCTTTAACTGGCTACCTGAATAGGTTGCCATCACATAAACTGGAAGATTGGCTTCATCGTTTGATCTGTTACCACCCAGAGAGAGGGGAAAACCCTTAAGAGAATCTATTCCCAACCTGTGTAAATTGTTCATCAGTCCTTTTTTAATAACAGTAAAGTAGTTACTGGTTGGTTTGTAAATAATCATTGGTGTTTAGTCTCCTTCATGAAGGGCCCTTGGGTCAATGACACGGTCATCGCACCACAACAGGCAAGAGTGGTAGTGTTACTGTTGTATTCCATTATCTGGACAGAAGCTGGCTCTGCACTTGTGTGGGACAATGGGAAAAAGGTCTCCCATGTAGTGACGTTTTTTTTGTAATGCTGTTCTTTCTTTTGCAGCTTGATCAACCCAAACTCGGACTGAGCTCATGCTGCTTTTGTCTCTCCTCCACGCCCCGGGATCTGAGCAGAATAAGTGGAGGAGGAGAAACATCCTGAAGTGGTCATGGTGGAGCAGTTGCCAAACCAAAGTCTGAAGCCCATATGCTTCTGAAAAACACAAAGGTTCCAAAGTCTAGATCTGTCAGGAGCCCAGTCTTGAGGCACTGGCAAGGGTGTGCTGGCACAGGTACCCTGCTCTGGGGTCAAGTCCAAAGGTCAAACCTAAAGTGTGGTCAAATCTGTGACAAGTGTCACTAGCCAGGGAAGCAGGAAGCAGACAGTGGCAAGGCGTTGTTTGGTGAGACAAGAGTTGTTCTACAGCTATCTGTTCGGACGCTTAGAACTAAAGTCGTATTTATAGGGCCTTCCAGCCAATCCAGAGGCAGAGCCCTGCGGTCAATCAAGTGCAAGGATAAGGAAGTCCCGTACCTGGCAGTTGGGAACACGGAAGATCGGCTCCACAAGCTCCTTCAACTATTTAGGGTCTTCTTTAACTCTAGGGGCACATGACACCCCCATTTGCAGACTAGGGCAGCCAAGGCCACCAGAAACTTAGGAGCCATTACCCGAGCTTTTAGCATCTCAAAGGGGGTCCCAATTTCATCTTGGTTGAAGGTTTATTGGGCCAAGATCCCTCCTTTTCGGGGTGGAGTTGGTTCCATTCCCCAATACCCTTATCCTAGAATGTGTCCAAAACCTTTCCCTAAGGTGACTACTCAGAGTGGGTCCAAGTGTCCCAGGGCTGTTCTAAGGCTGGAAACGTGTATGCTATCTATTAAGGCGCTGAGTAGAATGGCCATTTTGAGATTCTGGCTTTGGTTGTTGGTCCTACCCGAGACCGCACTCCCTCTGACTTGTCTCAGGGAGGCACTATTATATAATGGCCCAAGGGCTTACAATGGGGCATCTGATCAAGGAGCTGGGGTACTCCTTTGAATTTTTTCAGGGGAAAACAATCCCATTCATCAAAACTGAACCCTTTAGGAGGATACAGGACATTGATAATCAAGAAGATCTTTCGGTGGCCCGTCAATGGAAGGTTGCTCCTTCATTTGGGCTAATTAAGTTATCCCTTTATTTTGAACCCTATCTGGACCTCCTAGAGAACCATAAGCTCAGGAGAATTTATACTCTCCTTCGCTTTCAGATGCTCCAGTTGGCAGTAGTGGAGGGAAGACAAAAGCGAATCCCACCAGAATTTAGATCCTGCCCCTGTAGCATCAAGGAGGCTGAGTCTACTGAGCATTTTCTATTGAGGTGCCCCTATTTCCGCCTCCTCCGTATTACTTGGCTGGCTCCATTGTTGCCAACAGGCTATTCCTTTGAGTCAGAGGGTTGTTTTGTCTTGCTCCTTTCTTTATCTTGTAGGGAGGCCATGGTGGTGCTTGCCTCCTATACTATATTGGCACTTAAGAGAAGAGGTCTCATATGGAGCGCCTTGGATCAAAAATAGAGCAATTCATATAGTATATTTGGCTAAAATTCTCTTAGAATTAAGTTTTAGGGATTAGGGTTCCCAAATACTCATAGGCCCTGTATAGATCCTTTTTGGCTATTTGTTATTATTGGTGCCGAACTGATTTACGAGGTTTCTTGAACTGGTTTTCTTTTTGCTTTGCCAGACCACATTGGTCCATTTTAAGTATTAATATGCAAATTGGTTATGGCTGGTCCAATTCAATACTAATACGAGATATTTATAGATGTTATGTGTTTACATGTTTGTATGTTCGTTTGTTGTGTTGGGTCATGACGATAGTCCGTACCCGTAATAAACATCGATTGATTGGTGACTGGCTATTCTTTGGAGCCCTGGGTTCTAGACTTCCCCATGCAAAACCCTGACAAGTCCAACCTGCCCAACAATTCTAGGTACTACAGAGCAGATTGTGTCCCAATGGAACCCATTGTCTTCAAAGCGAGGAAGATGTTGCTATATTACAGCGCTGTTGATGGGTCAGATATTAACCATGGTAATATACCCACCAACCTACAGCCTTAAAAACACCAATTTTATTTAATATCAGTATTTAGTTTCCAGAATGTTGTCATTTGGTGAACCGGGGGGACACGGTGGAGAAGGCGTTCTCGGTGGCCGCACCAGGACTGTGCAACGCCCTCCCAGAGGAAGCTCGCCTGGCTCCCAGCCTTCGTCGGGCCTGTAAGACCTGGCTGTTCGTCTGGGCCTTTGGGGGAGGGGGAGAATAAGGGTGGGGGGTTTTACCAGTGGTTTTACCTCTTTGTTGTCTTTATTGTTTCAGTAATCCCTTTTATGTATTGTTTTTATATATTGTTTTAAATTTTTGTGAGCCGCCCCGAACTGCCGTAGGGCAGGAGGGGGCGGGATACAAGTCAAATAATAAATAAATAAAAAACCAGATTATTTATTTATTTATTTATTACAATTTTATACCTCGCTGCCTCTTGCCCATGGCAGCTCGGGGTGGCTGATAATAAAAGCATAAATACAAAATCAATTATAATTAAGACACGTTAAAAAGCCCTGGAGTCCACAGAAACTCCAACTCCCCCCCACTCCCAACCCTACATCCCATCACCAAATCCATCCTCCTCACCAAATGGCTGGTGGAACAGCCACGCCTTGCACTGACGTTGGAAGGGCAGGAGGTCTAGGGTTAAATGGACCCTACCAGGAGGGAGTTCCGCAGCTGCGGTGCTGCCACCAAGAACGCTCTGTCCATCGTCGCCGCCCAGGAAACTCGGGGGATCTTGAGAAAAGTGCCCCCGGCTGACCGCAGGGGCCGCTCAAGGACCCAGGGGGTGAGGTGGTCCTGCAAGTAGGCTGGGCCCAAGCCGAATAGGGCTTTAAAGGTACGAACCAACACCTTGAATCAGATCCGAAAGATGATGGGCAGCCAATGCAGTGGATGGAGCATAGGTGTTATATGCACCCGGTGACCCATCTCCGTGAGGAGATGGGCCATTGCATTTTGCACCAGCTGGAGTCTCCGAACTTTCATCAAGGGTAACCCCACATAGAGCGCATTACAGTAGTCCAGTCTCAAGGTAATGAAGGCATGGATGATGGTGGCAAGGTTGGAGTTGGAGATATATGGCTGTAGCCACTGTACCAGATGTACCTGGCAGAAGGTGCACCTCGCCACAGCTGTGACCTGGGCTTCCAAGTGGAGCTGTGAATTGAGGAGCACCCCCAAACTCTGCACCTGAGGGACTGAGGCAGGACGGGACCCCATCTGTGATGGGGGCCTCCACCCCCTCAGCCCTGCCAACCAACATCACTTCCATCTTGTCAGGATTCGATTTCAGATGGCTCCCCCTCATCCAGTCCCCCACAGCCACCAAACACTGGGTAAACGCCGAACCTACTGGGCCTGGGTCAGCTGAACATGAGAGGTAGAGTTGAGTGTCACCAGCATACTGATGGCATTGGCACTGAACGCCAAGCCCTCTCACGACCTTGCCCAGCGGCTGTCGTGCAATGAACACGTTCCAAGCTCTTCAGGTTTCACATGTGCCGTTCAGGTTAAGTTTCAACAGGGTTTGACACCTGCATGATGAAATGTTTTTGTGCAATCTGGCCTGCAAGCGAATTGCCATGTGGACGATCTGGCTGGTTGCGCCCAAGATGCTAGACAACAGCCCTGTTTTATATGATGAGGGGTCAACTGAAATAGGAACGCCAGCTTCAGAACTCCTCCCCTCTGCACTTTCATGCTGTTCCCACATGCCTCGATACAAGCAGGGTGTCTATCAACAGGGAATGAGCCTCGACACTCCTGAGCTTCATTGCCCAGCCCAGCTAGTCTTGTGGCACGCTAGATCCTGCTCTTTCCCAATTAAACCAATAATTAAGAGATAACAGCATATTCCCTCCCCTCCCCCCCCCCATAAATTGATAGATGCTGGCTGGCGCAGTTAGCATCAGGGATAAATTGTGCAGTAATCTGCAAAGGATGTTATTACCGTTATAAAACTAAGGATCTGTCTCCCCGACCAATCAATTCAGCAGATATATACCAACAATCAAATTGTTAAAAATGACTTCTATAAATTACCCAGTCTTCCGCCTAATGGAGCCAGAAACAGCTGTGAGACAATTCAGGGCCAATATGAGAGAGCGTCAGGAATGCTTTTTCATCCTGATGCGTCTCCCTTCCCGCCAAAGTTGTTGTACTGTAGCAGGCATCTTTGTTTAATGCACCCAAGTGAAAACAGCCTCTATTTCACACCATGGGTTTGCAAAGCAATTTTGGCAGAAACGCTCAAGAATATATGCATTTGATATGGGAGGAATAATTCAATTTCCTTCCTATTATTTCAGCTACACGGTTACAATCGCCTTAATTCTTCATTAAACCCTCTGGGCTCACGGGACGTTGCCGTGCTTTATGAGCTGCCGCGCCTCTTTCCAACAAATGCAGAAAGACACACAAAGGAGCCGTTGTGATCATGTATTTTTTAGCTGGATATACTGGCAATTCCAGTTAAATCAGAGCAATTTAGTGCCTTGCGTCGGTAAGCTGCGATAGTGGCACCACTGACATGGCATGCTTGCCCTGCTGGTTGTTTGTTTTTGGTGTCTGATTGCAATCCATTTCAGCCAATTTCCGGACAGCAGGTGACTTCTTTTTCCCCCCATGTGCATCTTCATTTTGGCTGCTCGAGGTGCAAAACAATGGGTGAACCAGTGGCAATGTTCCTAACTAGACGTTGTTATACAGCAGGACTCAGTGTGGAGCTTGGGACATGTGTCTTCATTTCCAGCTTGAGTATGTGGAGCGACTGCTTGGGTTAAGCCATCAATGACTGTGGTGGGAGATCTTCCTAAACAGGCTCCTGATGTAGTGGCTACCAAGCCAATCTGTAGCCATTGTTTCATCTCCAGTCCTGAAATGACTCCCCAGCTGCATAACACTAAGTGGGCTATGGACTGGTAGTTAGGCCCAGTCTCCTGGCCTCAGCCCTTCTCTTCTATACGTCACATCTCACAGTCAATAGTTCATTTCTGAACTCTTCTAAAACCCAACCCACGTTTTTGGGGCACGTCAGGTTCCTTATAAACTCAAGTAGCTAAATACCAGTTGGCATGTGTTGGAGATGGATCGCGTCGCTGGCATCACTTGGTCATATGTTTGGGCATGTCCTGTGATTAATCCTTTTTGGAAAGAAATAATTACAAGAAATAGATGATCTTAGCTATAGCGATCATCAGGGACCCGTGTGTTTTCTCCATAGGTGGCACTGAGGAAAATGCAGTGAACGCAAGTCCCTGACTGTCCACTCCCAGCCATGTCATTCCATGTCTCCTCATATACCTCAGGGACCGCCTCGCCCTCCGCGCCCCAGAGCGGCTCCTTCGATCTGCCGGGGGTGCCTTCTTGGAGGTCCCCCGTGTTAAGCGGGGGGCCACAATGGAGAGGGCATTCTCGGTGACTGGGCCGCACCTTTGGAACTCCCTTCCGGAGGAAGCTCACCTGGCCCCCAGCCTTTTGACATTCTGTCGAAGTTGTAAAACCTGGCTGTTCGCCCAGGCCTTTGGGGAGGGTGGAGGGTGGGTTAGAGGGTTTTATGTCCCCTACCCTATTGATTGTTTTACTGAGTTCCCGGGCCCTGCTTTAATATTTTGATTTGGATTTTGAGATGTTTTAATTGTTTTTAGATATATTTTATATGTGTTGTTTTTTATTATTGTTGTAAGCCACCCTGAGCTGTTTTTAGGAGGGGCGGGGTAAAAATGTAATAATTAAAATAAAATAAATAAATAAATATAGGCTGTTTTAACATGAGGCGCAATCAAAACATGGCCACCCATCAATCATGGATCCAAACAACTATTTCAAGGTGGGGGGCAGGGAATGGACTCCCACGACCCATGCAGTACCCACCCATGGCCACTCAGAGAGCTTTTTTTGGGTGCCAGTACTTAATGCTGGGGTTGTCAAGAGATGTGGTCATGCACACAAGAATAAGGGACAGATATATGGCATAAATCCAAGATGCGGACCCTCCTTTTCCTGTGTGTACCCCCTGCCTGCAGCTTCTATGTGGCCCTTGGAGCTTGTACTAATTTTCAAAGTGGCCCCCGGGAGGGAAAAGGTCCCTGACTCCTGTTCTAGGTAGAGGGCATCCTATCTTATCAATTAATTAATTGATTGATTGATTGATTGATTGATTGATTTATTATTATTATTATTATTATTAACAAACATTTATATAGCGCAAGCAGTGTACCTGGCACTTTACAAAGTAATAAAATAGACAGGGTCCCTGCCCCTAGGGCTTACAATCTGAGAGACAGGAGCTGGGGGAGAGAC